>SKCR01015740.1:0-43964 GCA_019454045.1 Zanthoxylum bungeanum
CTATGCTGAATCTATGTCAGCTCGGAACCAATTTATATGCATGAAGGCAAAGATCCTGTGCATCACAGTCTCTCATTAGCTATAATTAACACCATACAAACTAGAAAAGTGATTATTGAGGTGACTTACACGATAGCTAGGACAGTATTTGGAGACGGGTATCTTTGAACCTGGCAAACTTTTCCAGCTTAAATACTTTTTGCTCTGACTGTTGAGGGCATTATGTTCACCCCATTTCGAACCTGAACCACTCAGCATTTTGGTGAACAATACATAACATTACTGTGCATGGAAATTCCGAAATATAAGTTCCTGCCAGAATCCAATTCGTGTAAAAGAAATGCACGATTTTTTTTGAGTTGACTGTGTCATTTGTAATTCTCTCCATGCTGTTCAGTAGATTCACAGTTTCAAAACCTATTTTAGTCACTCGCACATCCCCATATCATCATCGTTGTCTGTATCAAAAGTTTCATCACAATCATCATTCTCATCAGTAATATCAGACTCAACATTAGATCCCAAATCTGAATCCAAATTTTCATCCTCCTCCCTATGTCCTGCATTATCCTTAACCTCAAAATTGTCAAAACCGTTCTGCTCATGAACCATTGGTATAAGCCCCCTATCATCATCATCATCAACCATTGGTAAAAGCTCCCTATCATCATCATCTATATCCCTCCTATAACTAACCAATTCGTTGTCCATCTTTACCTTCCTAGGACTCATCAAAACCAACTCACCCAACTTCCTCCTCGCCAAATACAGATCATTCGGCTCTAACAGCTCTCCTTTCCTATATGCTTCCCTAAGAAACACGGTATGAAGCTTCCCATGATTTCCCCTCGTCGAAATATAAAATATCCCCTGATGCTGGAGCAAAAAATCCTTCAATTTCAATTTCTTAGGCAAATTCATTGCCAATCTAAAATGGGCGATCCTCGCGAGTCTAATCTTCTTCTCCACAGTCAAATGACAACAATTCATGAATAGTAGCCACCGCCCTCTTCTCCATTCTTTTTTGCGCCTCAAGTGATCTCAAGTCATACCCCGAAACATCCTCATATGGTGACCCAATAAGGAACCCCCTGCCATTTCCACACCGCAATTCTAAAATACTTCCCTATCTTAAATCCAGGCGGGAAATTCACAATAAATGAAAACCTTATATCTTCAGCATCAATGCCCCTCTCTCCATACTCTTTCTCTCTAACTTTCTCTATAGCACTAGTGGCCAAACTAGAATCCCTCTCAACAAGCTCTATATACTTATCTCTACTTTCCTTGGCATTAAACAAACTAAAAAACTGCGGGTTCTTAAGAACTACCGAATACTTGAAATCCTCTGGCAACCCAAATTCAGACCTTGCAATCCTAACATGTTTAAGCATCAAACGACCCGAATTTGACATCATAAGAAGCTTTCTCAACCGGGTCACAGCTTCGGGTATCTGGGCATTCAAAGCTTGCTTTTCTTGCTCAATTTGTAACAAAGCCTTTTGAGTTAAACGACAATAAAGAATGCGTTGAACTGGGTGCTCATAAATTTCAAAAACGTGAGGGAATTTGAGGAGAAACGTACCGGCTCCTTGTTGATTGAACCCAATGTGGCGTCCGAAAAAGCCCAAGCGAGAAATGGGGATCGTTTGATTGTGCTGGGAAAGCAATAAAGCTTGAAACTTCATGACTGCGCACATTTTTTTTTCAATTTCCATGTAGTTATCGTAAGCGTGGTCGCGTACTCGTTGTTGCTTTTTGGGGATTGAAGTGCATTTTCTGGCACATGTGCTTTGTTGATGTGAAGTTGTAATAATTTGTTGATGGGATTATTGAGATTAGTTTTGCTGTAATTGTTTTTGTTTTGTTGGGGTTTAAGAGTTTGGTTTTGTAAGAAAAGAAGATTGGCATTTACTTTTTTTTTTTTTTTTTTTTTTTTGGTGGGTAGTTTAGGGTTTTGCAGGGGGGTTTAGGGTTTTGAATTGGTTGATGGAGTGAGATGACGGGGAACGGGGGAAGGTAGGTGGAGAAAATCTATAATAAACGGAGATATCACGTCATCTGTATAATAATTTAATAATTTATTATGAAGTGTGTTAAAATATTAAAAATATGGATATTAAATCATATATATTATTTACTACTTTGTTGGTGATATCACGTCACTAATGCCTCAATTGCATCAAAGAATTACTCCAAAAAATGTGTGTCTATTTGAAGGGTGGAAGTCGTGAAAATGATCAAAGAAATGGGTTATTTTGTAATTAAAGAAAATTAACGGGGGTGTAACTTTTTAGTGCATGGATGGATAGTAGTGTGCATTAATCGGTTTTAACCGATTAACCTAACCATTTCGACCAATTTTTTTTATAATGGTTCGGTTATTGTGATTAAATCGATTTTTTCGGTTAAGATTTTTAATTTTTTTTGATTTTTCGGTTCGGTTAAAGTTATGAGATTTGTATAACCAAACCGACCAATTAACCAATTACAAACCATAATTTGACTATATATATATTTTTAATTAAAACGAAATTAAAATTTTTACCTTCTGCATCTACTGAGTGTAGCTGTAAACTGCTTTTTGATGAATTTAATTTTGTCTTCTGTTGTTAAACACATATATGTTTGTCTTTTTGATGAATTTAAATTTATATTAATGTATTAATGTGGATTGTTAATTTGTGGAGATTCTGAACTGGTTAATAACTGAATTAAATCGATTTTTTCGATTAAGATTTTTAACTTTTTTTGATTTTTCGGTTCGGTTAAAGTTATGAGATTTGTATAACCAAACCGACCAATTAACCAATTACAAACCATAATTTGACTATATATATATTTTTAATTAAAACGAAATTACAATTTTTACCTTCTGCATCTACTGAGTGTAGCTGTAAATTGTTTTTTGATGAATTTAATTTTGTCTTCTGTTGTTAAACACATATATGTTTGTCTTTTTTATGAATTTAAATTTATATTAATGTATTAATGTGGATTGTTATTTTGTGGAGATTCTGAACTGGTTAATAACCGAATTAACCAAAACCGATCGAAAAATAATGGGTAGGTTGGTTAATGGTTATATGTCATCATATGGTTAAATCGGCTGAACATTTACTTAAACAAATAATTTTGATTCGGTTAAAAAATTAAAGATTAACCGACCGAATCAACATATGTACACGCCATGGATGGACTATGGAGAATTTGCTTTGCCCAATTTGAAATTTGTAAAATGTTGATTTTTTAACGAAATTAATTCCGTTTGGAGTAATCGTTAAACTACCATTTACGTTTAGCTTCAAATCAAGTGACTAAGGGGGGTGTATTCAATTGAGATTTTAAAAGACTATTTATCGATAAATAAGTCCAATATATTTTAAAAGACATTTAAAGAATGTAATGACTTATAAGATTTTATGACATTTTTTTTAATAAAGATTTTTTACTTATAAGATTTTAAAAGATTTATATCATAAGAATTTGTAAGATTTGAAAAGACTACATATATTTTTTTTTCTTTTTTTTTGAATAGATATTATATGGAATGGAACCATAAATAAAAAAAAAACTAATGAAAATCAATTGGTTCAAGCTGTGGACATTAGCATCAACAATAACAGAAAATAAAATCATATGAATTAGAACCATATGAAATAGTTATATCCAATGGTAGTAATTCGCCGTCGAGTTAATGAACGTTGAATAAATTGTCATCATTGAACAGTAAATGACTTCATAAAATTCTTCATCATCCATATCTTCGTCATTAATTTCTTCTTCCTCTATGTCGTTATCTTCGTACATGTGCGATTGTGATATTATACATCCATAATATATATATATATATATATATATATATATATATATTCAAATTTCTTAAACAAAAAAAATATAATAACAATAGTTCAACCAAATTATAACTGAATTAATTCAATCAAAATAAAACCTAAAGGGGAATGATAAAAAAATAGTTCAACAAATCCATAAAAAAAAAATAGTTCAACAAATCCTAACAAGATTAAAATATATAGGTTTGGTATATATTCGTTCAAAATAGCTTTTAATTCATTTCAAAATGGCTTTCAGCCTGAGATTAAAAGCTTTTAATTCGTTCACATCATTAATTTTTTATTCTGAAATTGTTATGTGAATACTACTTCTAAAGCCATTTTACAGGTTGTGGTGGGTTAAGAGAGTAAGTACTTTACAGAAACAACAATTTTTTTAAGGTTGAAAAATCAAACTGGAAGTTTTTAATCTTTAAAATCGGATTCACAGTGAGATTACTTTGAGATTCAATAAAGGACACACCAACAGCGAAAATGACACAACAATCAAATATTTCAGGAATAAACCTATATCATCAATCTATCTATTTTTCATTCACAAATAAAATCGATCCACACATAATAAAAAATTGGAACACAAAAGTACATTGTTCACGAAGAGTTCACAAGTCTGTTTTTTATCTCTTCTCTAGCCTCAAAAAAATCTCCTGTCAAAAGTCTGATGGGTTGGGGTGAGATTTTTTATAGAATTTAATATTTATACTTTCTACTAAAAAGTCTCACACAATCTCACACATAAAAAAATTCTTCAAAATCAACAAGTTTTTCAATATCATAAGACTTTTTATTATTTATTTAAAGTTCTGATTGAATACCACTGGATTTGGACACCCTATTTAAAAAGTCCTAAAAGTCTTAATGGAATACCACAAAACTTTTTAAATTATTTAAAAGTCTTAATTGAATACCACAAGACTTATTTAACTTAAAATAATCTTTTAAAATCCCAATTCAATACATCCCCCTAATTCTTTATGTAATTTTTCTCTTAACCCAAGAAGAAATTGTATCATTTAACTTTTAAAGGTTTGAAACATTATCGGGTTCGGGTTGGGTCGCTTCTGAAAATCCAATTCAAGATTTTTATTTTACTTTTTTTTAAAAAAATATAAAAATATAATTAGTATTAAAAAATATGAATATAAAATAACAAATTCTGAATCGAATTCGGATTTTTAAAAATATACATAAATTTTACTTGAATTTAGCTTTCCAAAGATTTAGTCGGTTATATCCATATTTGGGATAATTTTTTCTGTATTCAAATGCAAATTCGAGTCTAAATTTTACCATTCCTATTCTTACTAATCATCGAGTAAGTTTTACATAGTGCATTTACCTATTTTTTTAGTTTGTTTTATAACTATTAAAAAGTCATTTCCACCGTAATCAATTAGACAAACTCCAAATGAATTTCCTAAATAATCCTAATTTTTTAACATTCTTCCTATTTAATCTTAAGTTGACTGTGATCATATTTATATTAATTTTTTTACCAATTTACATTCCGACCATTATTTCTTTTAAAAAACAAATTAATTTTTTTTAAAAAAAAATTATTGTTCATTGTGAATAGTTAAATTTTAATTGTTCATAAATTTTTTTAAGGTTTCATTATTCTCGTGAATAATGACATTTTTTAAAAGGTTGGCTATATTCAAATATATTTTTAGGTATATAAAATAACATTGTAATTTGTAATTGTCACTGAAAGTATGATTGAATATTAAAGTTAAAAATGGTCAAAATTTTCAAATTTTCAAATAAAAAAATAGAAAGTTAAAATAAAATCATTTAATTTTGTAACAACGTGCCGTAGGCACGGGCAAAAACTAATATATATATATATATATGAATTTTGGAAAATGACTATCTGTAACTTATAAATGCAAAAACCATTTTTGACTATTTTTTGAGTCGAAATATATCGATCATTGTAATTATTTTGAAACTTATGATTTGAAACTAATATATATATCTTAAAATACTTTTTACTTTGAGAGTGTTTTTAAATTCAAGATTGAAAAAGAAAAATTAGAAGCCAAATTTAGCTAATACTCCCTCACGCTATTTTAATATATTTTTTTTAATGACAAACTTATTATTATCCATTTTATTATACATATTTATATCATTTGACATATAATTAAAATAAATGGGATGAATATTTTTTTTTGTTTAAATTAGAGTAATGATATTTTACCCCCTTTAACTTATCTCATTATCACCACTTTTCAATTAATCCTATTTATTTCCAAAACTACCATTATTAAAAATAAAAAAATAATGAAGAAAAATAAATATATTTTTTCTTTTCCTCTCTCATCTTCTTTATACCTGTATTTTCCTCCATTATTGAACTTATTTGCCAAGGAATGCTGAGAAACTAGTAAAATTTGCTTTATTAGTCTTTAATATTTTGACATTTTCATATCAGAAGCATTCATATTGATTTGCATAGCTCTGGTACACAAAATTCATTTTTTGGGAAATTTATAATTTTGTCATTCATTTAAATAAATTTGTATATATTTAATTTTTTTAATATGCCCTTATTAATAATTTCGCAACTTAATACTCTAAATCTAACCAAACTCTCTAAAGAGCTTATAAGCTTATTTATACTCGAACGTTTGTTCGATAGCTTATAAATTAGCTTATATTCTCGGAACAATACTCTCTACCAAACACGCTCATAATATCGCAACGAAGATATCTATATGCCTGAATCAAACATCTGTAACTTCCAAAAACATTTTCACCAAATAAAAAAGCATACAGGCCCTAAAGGAGAAGCATGTTTCTGACATAAACCGGTATTCAAACAAAATCTACCAACAGAGAAGAAACAAAGAGTTGCTCTAATGGTTATCTATCTTGTTTTATCTTTCTATATAAGATGAATAATTAACAAAACACCGGTTAGGCCTTTGACGAGCTGATCGGCAGAGTCAATACCCGAACCACTACACAAACCCTCCGATTAATGTGATCCACAGTCCAGCAAAAATTCTCCACATACGGTTCGTTCTTGACTCGAAACCCGTCTAATGCAAACTATATCTCCCCTATACTTTCCACATATACCATTTGATTTTCAAAAAAACAAAAAGAAAACGATAAGTTAAACTATGCAGCACACAATTACCTATCTCCATCAGCTATGTTTCAAGAACTGCTGCTTTGATCTTTTGAATTGTGCAGGAGATGAGATTGTTAACGGTCTCAACGGATTCTACTGTGAGTTTTGCGGTTGGAAGGCTGTTCACCAAAATCTGAAATCCAACTGTAAGGAGGCATCCACCACTTTCATTAATCTTGCCTTCAGTTTTGATCATTGAGTTGTTTAGTCCACCATGGCCAAAATGACCATCTGGGAGAATGGCGAATCCCGATGGCAGGAGGGCCACACAGGTTGAATCCCCGCCATTCATCACCATACTCATTGATGGTACATCAACGGGAGCATACACTACAAGCGAGCATGAGGCATCGTTCCATGTCTCTTGCAGTATCAGCATGCCACTATCATTTGCATTCATGGTCTGCGAAACCGAATGAACAAAAGCCAAACTCATCATTCAAGCAAAACAAAATCACAAGAATTTAGATGAGGAAATAGGAGAAAAATCAATAGTCAATACTCACACCAGCACGAAGGAGGGAAACACGGTTGCCAGGTCCCTGACCCTTGGCAATGTCGACCATCTCTTGCATTGGCCCACCATTGGATAAAATGTCCCACTCACTCCTCGTGCGTTCATCGCGCATGAAATCAAAAAGCCTCTGCCTTGTCACTGGAATCCAAACAGAAGTTGCAGCACATAACACCACACCAGGTGGCTCACCAGGGTCGTTTACATTTTTTCGAGTCAACACCCTCACGTCCTCACCCACATTTCCAACACGGAGATTGTCCCACTTGTGCACACTTGAAGCACAAACACCAGAACAGAAGTTATATATCATGCGCTGTGCCAGCTTTAACATGCTTTTTCTACCCCTTGGACTCATTCCTGTGGCACAATGGTATTTATTAGAAACTAAATTTACCACCAGTCAGATAAGTTCCAGATGGTAGAGCAACAAAGAAGGACCTGAATGATCTTGACCGGGCATGGTAGAGGACATAAGAACTGCTAAGCACTCGCATTGCCTCTGTAAGGTAGCGACCCACCTTCGAGCACCAAAGCCTAGGCCAGAATTGAGTAATGGCCGGAAGAGATGGTGGACGGTACTGTCATCATATTCGGCATGTTCAATCCAGGTAACCTGAATTGTACAATCCAATACAAGCTAGAATTAACCTTCCAACAGATATTATAAAAAGAAGCAGAAGCATCCTCTTACTAACCATCAGAACTTGGTAATGAAGAAAACAAACACAATGTCCAGAGAGCATTCATCTCAAATTGAAAATGGCGAATTCCTAAGATGTCGTTCTTATTAACTTATGCTTTAAAGTATTGATGGATATCATGATTTGAAACCTGAAAAGTATTAACAGACTCCTCAATTAGCTTTGAAGAGTTACATTTGACATCTATAATTTATTTTTGGTAGAAAATACAAGGAGGAATCAAGAAAATAGACTACGATATTCATATTCACTACTATTAATATCTGAAACTTTAGACTATAAGAAACTTCTGCTTCCGCTTCCGCTTCTCCTTCACTAAGCACAATTAGCCCAGCTGCCACAAGCCCGGTCTTACCAGCCAAGAGTTCCATTCTTCCAGCTTTGAATTCGTCAGCCCAGTCAGAAGCTATTTTCTCGTTGGGGTTCCAAGCATTGGGAAACGGGAAACCAGCCACTCTAGTTACAAAGCTCCAATAAGGTATTGAGAGGGATACAAAGCGAAGCTAGCCAAGAAATGGAAGGAGAAAGGACTAAGACCTTCATCGACCTGATTAATAATTTGAGAAGTAAAAAGCTGATAAAGATATATGGCATTTTTATTGTCTTTGAGGAAACTACATTTAAATCAACTTCAACTTGGTTTCTGACATAGTGACAAGTTCGTTTATTAACCTAATCAGAAAGTGCCTTAGCTCCTTTATGCACAATGAAACTACCAAGACTTGTCTTTGTTACTATTATTTGGTGGCCTTTTTATCTTTACCTATTAGTTTAAACTTTTGGGTCTAGCGGTTTCTTTAACATAGCATCAGAGCAAAGGTCTGGAGTTCGATTCCCATCTATGCTGTTAAAGTGCTTGGGCGGGTTTTTCAAACAGCCTCTTAGGCGGCGTTTAAGTATTTTAAGTTGACTCGCTATATATTAGATAAAATTCTGCATGTTTGATTAGTCGTCCTGCTCTTTGACTGGTTAAAGGCAGCGTTTAGGAAGTACTTGGGCGGGTTGAACTACCAAAACGCCTTGCCCGGTTACATCCTTTGACAACATAGATTCCCACAAACACTATATTTCATCTCACATGAGGGGCTGTTACTTTCTAACTATTGTTGGCTCTTACCTATTATTTCAGGTCTAGTGGTTTCTCTAATAGAAGCATTAACAGAAAGAATATATCTAACCACAAAGCTCGAGTCAAGTTTGCACTACCTAGAATAGAAAAGAGTTTTTCTTCTGCATGAAACCCAAGGCTATTGTAGTTTAATATTAACTATAAACAACCCAAGGCTGGAGTCAAAATGTCTGAGGGTCATGCTAGCAATGTAACACTGAACCCTTCATTCCCCATTGTGAAATCGAGGATTTTTCAGAAATTAATATACTGCCGACAACTCTATACAAGGAGTAGATGTAGAAGTCAATATACAACTCTGAGAAAACGGTGAAGTCAATATCAGGGCATCTAGTTAGCAAGATAAACAATAAAGGCATTCTTAAAAATTGAAAACAATATTTTTCTTGGTTTATAGTTATATAAGAAAGTGACACATCTAAATAAACAAATTTTTCACCAAACACGAGGTTGAAGAGATTTCAATGTAATGACTGGATCCAGGTCACAAATCCTAGGGGATAATAAAGAAAACATTAAGACAGAAGACAGGATAGGAATAGAAGGATCAAATATATATAATAACCAGCAAAGGTTGCGAATTCCGAAGAGGTTCACCTTCATATAGAGATTACGAATGTAGTAGTACTCTCAAAACTGATGAAATGCATGCAAAGATTATGCTAATATTAAAACCTAAGCACCCTTAGTTTGCTCCTCTCTAGAAGTAGAATATAATATTTAAATAAATCACCATAGTGTTGAAACTTAAAGACTATAATATTTAATTCAAGAAAGCATCTCCTTTCAGATTCTTAGGTAATGTCTACCAATATTTTATTGAGAAAAATGCAATTAAAAGGAGTGAAATTCTTTTGAGTAATAGAAACCAACTAAATACTCGAAGCACGAGTCACTACGGTTTGGACTAGGAGTCCAAATGCAAACAAGATTACCTCAATATAGTTTCAACAAGCTCAAAAGTTTTGAATGCTCTAAAAACGACAAATAAACCATTTACATTAGCAATTACCTTGGAATAATTATTTGGCATGTCTTGCACAACACAGCCTGAAGGAAGCCTCCTGTATGTTTGAAAAGGGTCTGCACTTAGACCTTCTCGATTAGCATCGATAGAAACATCAACCACGGCCCACACACCCTCTGCATGCTGCTTGCAGAACCGGAGAAACTTCGCTTGACGGACAGGAACAAGTGGAGAAAGCACTTGAAACTCGGCAACCATCTGTAAAGTGTGATCTTCATTATTAGTTTTATTTCAGTTTGCAGCTAAAGAAAAGGAACAAATAGCAATGGAACATACCACTTGCAGAGCACCATTTTTGGTTCCAGATACACCGGTGGATAACATATCAATGGTGGCAGATCTAGGAATCATGCACGGGAACATTTCTACCCATCGATTCTATTCAAGGAACAGAAAACGATCAACCATTTAAAATTCTAAAATTCAAGCATGTCACCAATAAAATCAAGTAATAGAAATGTCTAGCAGAAACTGGAACAGTGGAACCACTATCTCAACTTGATGAAAAAATCATTGAAGCAATGCAATAAAATTATCAATTACAGATTCCAAAGATGGCATATGAAAGCTCAGAAAAAAAATCATGGGAAAAAGAAATAACATTTTTCTCTAACAAAGAAAATGTCCATTATTGAACCATCAATACAAGGGCTAAGATGGCATACCACGTCCATCAAAGTCTCTACGAGTGCCGAGCTGTTGATGATTACCATAGCAGTTTCCCTTGAAGCCTCAGTCACAAAGCCATCTGGTTTCAATCCAATACAAGGAGAAAATGTTTTCATATACTCATCCTGATTAAACAATTCCCTTCCATCATCCATACTTTTGATCCAAAGAGGACTATCTGTCTGTGCCATCTTAATCAATTCATCCATAGCTGTCAATGCTATATCTACAAGCACATTTCTATCATACAGCATTTCATTTCCCATCATGCCTGTTAACGGTGGTTTCATAAAAGACATTTCAGGTCCTTCGACAAACTCAAGTCCTGTTTGCATCGTCGAACCAGGAATATTAGCTACACCACCAAACCCATTACTTCCTACAGCAAGCTCCAAAGTGGAGTTCACACCTTGGGGATGAATAGGGCTGGCCGAGGATGTGAGTGGCCTGCCCAAGAACTTATTTGCTAAGATGCAAATCCGGCCTAACTCATCCTTCAACCGAGCATTCTCAATCCTAAGTTGCTGCAGCTCATAATTAGACACAGTTCCAGGCACTGTTGGAACACCACAGTTATTGCATATGGGGTTCTTCATAGTCTCCTTCAACATATCATTCTCAGCTCGAAGCTTATCATGTTCTTGTCGAAGAATCACATTCTCATGACGTTCCATTTGGGTCTGAACCAAAAACCAACACTCATTGTTGCGGTTAAAGAACAGTTGAAAAGATTAAAGAAAATAGCAAAGATAAGAAATTTAATCAAGCTACCTTCATTTGGGTTCGCCTATTCTGAAACCAAAACTTGATTTGCTTAGACTCCAAGCCAAGCCTCCTGCTAAGTTCCCTCCTTTGTTTTTCATCTGGGTGAGGACATTCCTTAAAGAAACTACAACAAACAGAAGAAAAATTAACCCCACAATCTTTGTAAAGCAAAACAAATACATAAAATTAGAAGAATATGAAAAAAAAATGCATACGATTCAAGCTCCTGAATCTGGTGTGGAGTGTGCCTATGGTACTTCTTCTTCCTCGGCGGGCCATCTTCATTGGCCTCTTGATCATCACCAGATGCACCTTCAACATTATCACTTCCAGACCTGCTATCATCTTCCCTGATCCTTGCCACAACACTAGAATCAAACTGTCCCCCAATCAGACCCATCTCACTATGAGCATCCATTCTGTTTTTCTACAACAAAACCCATCTAATATCAACAACACATACATAAAAAATCAAAAAAAAAGGAACATAATAGCAAGCACAAAACCAAGATCACAAGTAACAATAAATTTTTTTTTATTATTTTGAAAATGAGCATACAATAGATAGAGAAAGGGGAAACTGAGCAACAGCACTACTAGCCATGTTATGGCTCTGTGGAAAAATTTCAGCCACAATCCTTGAAACCATACTATCACTATTATCCCCAAAACTCATCAAAATGAATAAAAAAAAATTCCTCTACAGTATTCTTGTTTAGGTTATTTCACTTTCACAAAATGGAAACGCTTATAGATTATGTTCAACTTTCTTGTATAAAAAGTTTTGACCTTGAAGCAATCAATACCCAGATTGCTGAAAAGACTGGAAAAAAAAATTAAAATGAGAAAAAAGCTGCTTCCTTGTCAACGCTCATGCATGACTCAGTGCCATAAAAGCCTCACTCTCTCTAGAAAGCTCTGACTTTTCCCAGAAAATAATCAGTTTTAGTATGAGAAACATGTCAAATATGAAGAAAAAAAAAAAAAAACAGAAACCCTAAAGTATAATAAAGCTTGACTAATTGTTTGTCAGCATTGAAAATGAAGAAAGATCCAAAAACGAAGAAAACGAAATGGGTCCTTGAAAAGATGCATGAAAAAGGGAAACCAAACAAAAAGATACAAAAACTTCTCTCTCACATTCACACTATACACACATAAAGACTTTTCAAGAACCCATTATTAAATAATAATTAGTATTAATGTTAATAACACCAACTAAATCATCATCCAAAAAAACAAAAATTGACTCTCTCAATCTTCTTCTTCACTGTGAAGTGGATATAATACAAAAAAGAAACATAAAACTGTACCTTTTTAATATATCCTTTTACAGTAATAATAATAAGTGAAAGCAAAAAAAAAAAAAAAACAGCAGCAAAGGTCTCTGTTACTTTTAATACACAGTACAAAGAGGAGATATTGATATGGGGGGTCTTTAAGATCCTCTCAAATCTTTCACTTTCTCTTTCTTTCACTGTTGTTGGGATCTGTAGAAGAGTAAAAAAAGTACAGAAAATATAATATTATTTTCCACATGAATATATGTGTAATAATATATAAAAAAAAAAAATAATAATAATAAGACAAGAAGATGTGGAGCTGACTTACAAAACCAAACAGACTGTCAAATTGGTTCTAAAAAAACAGGAAGAAAAAAATTCCCAAAACAAAAAGCCTAATGAAAATCATATCAAGTGAGATTTTGATTCATGGCTTCTCCAACAATGGCCTCTCCTCCTCCCTTCAAACTCCACGCAACAATTTTTTTTATTTTTATATATATAGAAAAAAAAAACCCCTTTTTACTTTGTAGCAAGTAAAATGAAGTGATTGGTAATATATATATGTGAAAAAGACATGGAGATATGTGGGGCACATTGAGAACCTCACGCAAGTATTAAACGTGTGTTCTTTTTTCTGTAATATATTTCGGATTCGGTATTCATCAACAATAGCAGAGGTGAGACATGATCGGTCCGTAAAGTCCTCCAGCACCTTAGCAGTTCTAGGTGTGAATTCAACTTCTGTTTCGACCAATTACGAGATATACGTAGTGTGCAAATATTTTATTGTTAAGCGTTGTCCTAATTAGGTTCGAGTATTAGTATTATCTAAGTTTGCATTCGAATCGAAATGATCGTGTAATTATATCTTTATGATGTTTTTAAGTAATGAATCTTTTCATTAACATTCACAAAAAAAAAAAAAAAAAAAAAAAAAAAAAAAAAAAAACACCAATACAATAAAGTGAGAAGGATAAAATATTATATATATTGAAGAGGAAGAAGTAAAATTCAATTTGAATAATCTCAATCGGTATCTCTTTTATAATCATTTTTAATGATATGTCTCTTTTATTTAACAATTAAATAATATTTAAAAGAGTATATTTATTACAATAAATGATTAAAATTTAATTAAATATAAATTTTTAATAACCATTAGTCATAATTGAAGTGCAACTTTTTTTTTTATAAATTAGGATTCTTAAATCAGTGGGGTCCAATTGCAAGATTCGTCAAAACCGCATCACTGGCAGGATCACAGCCGTTCGTTTAAGCACAGAAACTTTATCATCAAACCGAATTTGGAAACCAGTCGTGTGTTTTTTTCCTTGTAATAATCCTCTGATTTTACACACGTGTCCTTATTATTAATCTAATTTTCAAGTCAATTTGAAAAATAACTGGAAAATTTTTATTTTTTATATATTTATAATTGAAGATAATTTTTGTATTTATTTAGATTTTACTGAGTTTATTGAAGTAATGATTTCGGATAAAATATAATAATATCAAATGATTCATATAGTAGATATTTTTTAATGGGAAAATTTTTATTTTGTTTAAATTAATTAATAAAGATATCTTCTGTGAATGTTTAATTATAGTTAACTATTATTATAATTGGTAAATTTTTTATTTAATTTAAAATCAATCTTTAACGTTATTTGTTTTCTTTCCTAAACAAAACTACCTTAAGTATTCTTTATTTCCAAATACATCTTCAATTTGATACTAGAATTGAATAATAAGCTTTACTTTTCTTTTTATATCAGTATAAAAGTCACAATTTTATTTTATTTTTTTATTTTTTATAGTTCAATTTCTTTTGAAAAAGGATATATTAATAGTGTAATATATATATTTTTTTGAAATCGTTGGAAATCCTGTCGAGAAACCATCCCTTCCGGACTTAAGCATAACGGTAAAACCCCAAATTGTCTCAGGCTCTAACAAGAAACGTATTTACTAGATTCGAACTCAGGACCTCAATGTGAGATCCTGAATCCTACACCACCAAGTCACGCTCAATGGAGACTTATTATTATTATCTTACTTCATATATAGCAGCTTCTACTCAAAAATTTGGCAGTACAAATAGATCTGACAAGTTAAAACAACTCATTCACACAAATTTAGAGTTTCTCATTCATACAACATTTTGAAAATTAACATTTTCTCAATCATGTGTTTTTACATCCGACGTGATTAATTCAAAAACCTATTTATATATTTATATATTTTACAAGTTCGGTTATTTATAATTTAGGTATATGGGTTTATTTAGCCCAAAAAAAACAAAAAAACAAAAAAAAAAAACAAAAAGGGTTTACTGTGAAAACTTTATATCACAATAATCACATTTAACACAACAATACATAAAATAAAATATAGGGTTTACCTTTTTTTATTGAATGATTTCAATTATAGGGAATCCAAAATAAGATTTTACACATTCAAGGTCTTGTCAGAGAACCGCCCATCATGAAAGAAATATTATTGAGAAGATAAGTTAAGAACAATAATAGGTTAGAGAAAAGACTAAATTAAGCCCAAGAGAAAATCAAGAAGGTATTAACCTCATTAAAACCATAGTTTTCATAATCAGATTGGATAGGCCGGTTCGACCGGTCAAACCTGGAATTAATTGTGAGTCCGGTCCGGTCAAGTGTAAAAAATCGATCTGATCAAAAATCGGTCAAAATCGGTCCAGTCTGGTCCAAATCTTTTCATAAAATAGAGTTTATACAAGTAAAGTAAATGAGCCGAAATATCTGTTTGAACTCGATAACTAGAGATAACAATATCGGTAAAGCGGAGCTTATTCCTCACCTTTTGATCATTATAAAATAAAAAATATGTTGTAGCAATCTAAATATTGTAAAGCTGCGGACAGAAATTAATAGAGATAATTATTTGCCAAAGATCTACCACTCTCTGCAATTTAATTGTGAAAACTTAATATCTTATGTTGATGACTTTCAAAGAATTAAGGCTATAAAAGGAAGTGGGTAAAGTTTGATTAATAGATACTTTAGCAAATTAACCTTAGTTTTATGTCCATAGTTATCCAGTGTGCACTTCAAAATTTTGATCCAGAACAAACCAAACTGATAACAAAAGAGTTATAAAATTCAATTTAAAGAAAAAGAAACATGTCTGTATATATAGCAATAAACATGATAGTTTAGTGATAGCGATTTTATGTCACACGCAAACGCACATATCGCTCAAGTCAGATGTCGAACCCGCAAGGATTTATTATCCACTCTATTAATTATTAAGAATTTAAGACTGCTCACATACAGTTATATAAACGAAATTTTATTGAGATTTTAATGAAACTTAATCTAAAACTAATAAGAGAAGACGATAAGTTACAACCAATGAGAGACAAACATTCATGGTTTAATCTAAGACGATAAGTTACAACCAATGAGAGACAAACATTCATTGTTGCAAATCACCCAGTATTATTCGAGATATGAATTGATATTCATATACTTGTGTCATAAATTAACTTATTAATCTGAATTACTAAAATATCCACAAGTCTCTTTCGATAGCCATGTGTAAATATTCCGAATAAGCCAATTAAGAATGCCTCGCATGTATGTTTCTATCCTGCATGAAAATCCCTTAAATGAGATCGTGCATTATTGAACGTAAGACTAAACCTAAAATTCATTTTTCAAGTTCAAATAGGTTTACCACATCAATCTCATTGGTGATCAAGTAATAAGAAGCATTTAGCATAAAGTTTAATAAATAAGTCAATAAATCAGAAAAGATATAAGAAAAATCAATCATATAAAATTAGCAAATTGTGTATCATCACAACCCTAAATTGAAGTTTTAGTTACAACACATGGTAGAGAACTATAAAAAATAATTAAAATTAAACAAGACATCATAAAAGAAAAGATAGGAATGAACTCTGTAGAAATCGGTACTCTTTTGCTTTCCGATGCTGAGCCTCTGCTATGTGGTTGGTTGATGTGATTTTATTCTCTCAAAATCTCTTTGAGCCTCCAAATGTATGGTATTAAAGTTTAGAAACCGATTTGTTCTTATATATGGGCTAATGGGAGCTTTATTTCTTAAGAAATTTGTATTATTCACGCACCGAGAATCGGGTCTGCGTCGTGACATGCATGGTCCAGCGTCGCGATGCTGGTTGCTTTACTCAGACATCGTGACATGCATAGACATGCGACGAGACTCACAACAAAATTCAAATGCCTCAAAAATACATTAGGCTGCATCGCGATGCGCACGTTGAGGTATGGAATGCGGCTCGATTTTGCCGATCGGTCACTTGATAAATCTGTTTTAGTCGTAATTGTTAAATGAAACAATCAACGAATTCAATTATTTTTATTGAAACAGTAACTTGCAAATAAAATACAAAACAGAAACAGTAACTTATAAAACAAGAAACAAAACAATAAACACACTGACTAGATTGAGGCTAGCGTAATGCTATGTCCTATAGCAGAATTTCGCCCCTACTCTTGTGCTTGTAGTTCTTCGGACGTCTGCCACCAGGATTCAACAATCTGAAAATCGAAATTCTGCACGGAAAATCGACCCCTGGCGAATCTTTAGATGTTATTTTGTATTTCGTTTTATTTCACAGATTAGAGACAGTATCAATGTTTTTCCAAAAATAAGTACCCCTCTCTGCAAACCATACTGTTCTATATATAGTGACAGTTGGGAACAGTTGATGATGAAATGGTGTGATTCATTCTCAGTTTGATTGAAGGGTTGTATCCTTCTGATTTGAACTGAAAAATCAAATCCAAAATAATCAAAAAAGAAAACGTTTTTCAGGGAGACTAATTAATCACAAGAGCCCCAAGGCCCAAGGCCTATCTTTGACTAATTAATATATATTAAATATATTAATTGACATGCCAATATATTAATTGACATGCCAACCATACATCCAAGCCATACACCCAAGCTCAAGCTCAAGCCCAAGCCTTATCATCCAATTTAATATAAGTGTGCAAAGTCCACTTATAAACTTTTCATATTCCCTTTACATTTCCAATGTGGGATTCATATCACTATTTAATATACAAACTCTTACAGTAATTTCATCTTGACCTATAAAATAGATCCAAAACACATTAAAATGTTCATAAAGTTATAGATAATCCACAAAATGCGAGATAAATGGACGAGAAATATTGATATATTAACCGCTCATCATTTAAAATTGATAAATTATGACTGTTAGGCATGTGTTGAATCTAAGATAATTGTGTCAATCAATTTTACGTTGATTGTCAAGATCTAACACAATCATTTTTCTCCCAACATAGAACCGACTATAAAAAGATATTCAAACTTCAACACATTATAAAGAATTCGAATTTTTCAACATAGGGGGAATTGAGAGATTCATTAACCAATAAAAATAATACAAAAATGATACTCAAATATTTTAATGTTAGTATGAAAAGAATAATGTAAATTTAATAGTACAAATAAAAACAACTCATTCACGTCACATCTAAGAGTATTTCGATATATTTTTGCTTTTGTTATTTCTTTGTAACACAATATACGTGATGATCTGTGTATGTAAGTTATAAGTAAAAGCTTGTATCTTTTACAATATCATTTGTAATTAAATTTTAGGGTCTAAATTAAATTAGCATAGAAAGTTTCTTAGGTCAATGTGGTTAATTAATAATTAAAATTTGGGACGCTTAATTTTTTTGCGCCATTAAAAGGATTTGGCGTCCTAAAATAATGAATACTAGTTAAATATATGAGATGTGATGGATTTATTCTTCTATTTTTTTTTTTTTTAATAACAAAAAAAGAAAATAAGGAAAAAATAATTGAATCTGAGGCACTAGATGGAGACATGATTTGTATACCTCATAGCCAACTCTATCCTCATTATACATAAATAAAACAAGTTTCTTATCTCCATGCTGGCAACAATAATTGCAATAATAGGTGGGGTGGTGTGTCCATCCAATCCTATTTTGTCACATTAGACATAGTGGGTTAGAATCTAATATTCAGGTCATGAGTTCGAATTTAGGAAATGCGTTTGTACAATCGATGATTTACTTATTCCGTTTAAGCCCAGAATGAATGATTTGTCGGTGGAGTTTCCAATGATTTCAAAAAAATAAAAAAAATTATTCCTAATATATGATCCATAATAATTATATATTAATTTTTATTATACACTTTTTTATTTTAAATTTAAAAAATTATGGGACAATCCATCTATAATTGGACAAATGCACCATCTCAGCTGCTGAAATGGTGTGCCTGTCCTTTAAAAGTAATTATCCAAAAAATGAATGGGTGTCGTAAGAGTAATCCCATCATCAAGCTTTCAATCTGAGATTATTATTATTTTTTTAAATCAACTGGGAATTGAAACAATCTCTTCAAATAAGATTTGCAAATATATTTCATAGTATATGAGATCATTTCTGGATCCGCCAACGTCACAAATCATTGGCCAAAGTAACGAGAGGTGTTAACTACTTTTTTTAATTAATTTTTAAAAGATTAATTATAAGGAAATAGTAAATTATCTTATCGTAATATTATGTTAATTAAGAGGTGAAATATTAATTGTTGAGAAAAAATTAATATAATGTGTCAAAAAAATCCCGAAAAATATTTTAAATGGTGCAAAATTTACACCAAATCTTGTTTTCCGATTGGGGTTGCTCCAACTAGGGGTGGCAAAACGAATCAACGAATCGAATTTGTATCGAATCTTAAACGAATCGAATCAAAATGTGATGGATTCATATTCGATTCGTTTATTAAATGAATCATAATATCAGGATTCGTATTAGATTCGTTTATTAAACGAATCAAATACGAATATTCGTTTATTCGTTTAGTCAATGATATTATTTAATAAAATAATTTACCACACTTGATTTACATTAATTCTTCATAAATATATACATATGAAATATGTAATTAATATATTTACTAAAAATACCTCACCAAATATCGAAAATACTATTATTTTTTTTTATGATAATTAGCTAAATTCGTATTCGATTCGTTTAATAAACGAATCGAATCGAATTGACCCATTTATTAAACGAATCCATTTTTTCAAACCCGTATTCGCTTTAAAGCGAATCGAATCGAACGAATAAACGAATCATGACCCAAATTGCCACCCCTAGCTCCAACATATTTGTGACAACAGTAGTCACTATCAAAATGCACCTTCAGGATATATGTTGACATTGCATCACACCTGCACTAGAACATATGTTACGTGACACTCAATTGATTTATGAAGCTAAACAAATGGGTTAATTAAGCATGCGTATTAATTAATAAGCTTATCAAATGAGATATGTTCTGATTAATCCAATTTAATTGGTATACAACTCCAGTAGGAAAAATTCTACCATATAGAATTGTGATTCTTTGATCACTAAAAGGTATTTTATGAGGAAAAATAAATATTCTTTATTACTATTTGAATAAAATTTACAAGTATCACAAATTTGTATAAAAAAAAAAAAAAATCTCACTTATAACTACACTTTCTACCAATCTCTCTTTATATGGAGCTTTCAAGATGTTGCTCTCTTACTTGAAGCGGCTCTCTAAGCTCTCTTATTTGGAGTAAACACTCTAGGCTCTCTTACTCGGAATTTCTTGCTAAGCTCTCTTATTTAGAGTTTCTTGATCTTGTTGGGGAATGTGGATGATTTTGTTCACAAATGAGCTTTGTATTTATAATCAAACTTTGGCTAATAAATTCAATAAATGAATAGTACCAGCGAAAGTTTATTTGTAATCTTGTACCAAGAAGTCGAGATCCACCGAGTAAGTTTGGATTCATGCATGCAACTGGGAAACATGCATGCAACTGGATTCATTATATAGTAGCAAGTCACTCATACAATAATATAATAACATCTTGCCACATGTGTTAAAATAGTAAAATATAACTAGATAAATAATAGTTATATTTAATATTATAACTTCACATAATTAATTAATGATACCACATCACTTATATTACCGTAACACTAAAGAATAATACACATCTTGTTTTCTATGTTTGTCTTGATCAGCCATTTTCAATATACTAGAAAAAAATTAACATCACAAATTCTTAGGTAATTTTTTTTTGAATTTTTTACCATTTTTTCTCTCTGACTATTTGAGAGTACAGGAATACCCAAGTGCCGCAAATTACTAAATTAAATAACAATGATGAAATAATTCAAACCCTAGGAAACCTTAATGTTGCCATACGTTTTTATTCCACATTAGCTAATTGTGCCTACTCAACTAGTTGGATACATTTTGGTTGAGTTTTCAATCCACATCAAGAATAAAATTGTGCGAAGGGTGGGCCAGACCGTTCGACTGATATGCTTCCAAAGTAGACAATTATCTAATTAATTATTTGGGTCAGATCATTACATTAGTATCAGAGTTAATTCCCAATTGAAAGTTAGTTAAGGCCTTTCGGATAAACATGCAATCCAAGCCAAGAACAAAATATTGGGCATGGGGAGCGCTCTGATACTGGAGCGCCCTCCAATTGCCGTGCTAAACCGACAAAACAAAGAAAAAATGAATTTTTTTTTTCTTTTTAAATTTGAATCGTTGGATCGAAATCTAATGATCCAGATTTACTGGAGCCCTCCGCGCCCAAAATATTGAGGAAGGTGAGCCAAACCATTGAGTTGGCATGCATCATACTTTCAAAACAAGCAATATATGTCTAGTTGGGTCGGATCCAAGGACGGTCTTGAGGGCAACCCAGACAGACGGTACGCTGGGCCCCATGATTTGGCCCGTCCAAATTAAATAGAAATAAAAAAAATTAGTTATATGGATTAGGATTTTTGTATTAATACATGACCCACATTTTGATAAAATCACTAAAAATCAAAATTAGAAACTCATATCTAAGAAAATTTAATAATCATTACAATAAGGAAGCAAAACAAATAAATTTTTTTTTTTTTATTGATGGAGTCACATTTTAAAAACTCGTTTAGGACTTTTTAAATCTCAGAGCTGCCCCAGCCGGATCATCAAACTATTATTCTTGTTTCTTTTTATATGATAGCTTAAATTCTTTTCATTTGCGTAAGTTGGGATAGTCTGAGCCACATCACATAATGATCTTTTTTTCTTTATTATGTGTGATTGATGAAATTGGAGATAACAATTTAAGGTGTCAAATAATAATAAACAATAAATTTAAGAGATCAAACAATAATAAAAAATACTAACATTGAAAGCTAAAAATAAAAAATCTTGAATAATAAAAATAAATTACACAGGGCCCCGTCCCTTTCATCTTAGCAGCCCTCCTCCCTTGTATATGTGCATGTTAAGTGACATCAAATTCGTATGAAGATAGAGTCCGGTATATTATGACCGAATACGAATATAATTATCCACACTAATTAATTAAACGGAATGAATAAAAATATTAACATCTCGTATCCTACTCAGCCGGTTGTCATTTCTATCATTCAACTCTATATATACCAACTCACAGATCTCCCGGCCCTTCAATGCAATTGATCATTTTCATGCAAGTTGATATGGCTTCAATGAACAAAGTAGCTATCTTGCTTCTTGTACCTCTTCTCCTCCTCGTTGTCAAACACAAATTCAACAAAAATAAACCAATCCCACAAGGACCAAAGCCATGGCCGATCACAGGGAACTTACCTATTATGGGTGACAAGCCACATGTCTCGTTTGCTCAAATAGCCAAGTCCTACGGTCCCTTTTTTTCCATTCGTCTAGGAACTCAACTTGTCATCGTAGGATCCTCCCCGGCTGCCGCCACGGCTATTCTCAAGACCCTTGACCGGGAACTCTCCGGCCGCCTCACACGTGTCATTTGCAAAAGATCATGAGATTACACTACAAGAAAATGGACCTTTAGTATCCAAAAATTTAGCGTCGAATTTATATTCGGATATAATTATAAAAAGGAAAACAAACATGTCATTTAGATATTTATATTCAGATTTCAGCCAAATTCAGACATGTTCATGTAATGATATCCAGCATGCATCCACAAGTTTCCATGCATGAATTATGCAAGTGCCAACTACCATGCAAGAAGCCAATGAGACTTTCGGTGGTGCTTTGAAGATTGAAGAAACAAACAAAGTGATTGCATGATTTAAGGAGTAAATGGTGGCAGTGATTAGGGTGTACAGTAACCAAACTTTGTACTTTAAATTGAGTCCAATTCTCAGTTGTAAAACCATCCCAGAGAGTAGATAACAGAGAGAGAAAGAGAGGTTTTTGTATAAGTTTCATTTGTAAACTTTGTGTACTCTATTCTTGTATAGTAATAGAACGAATTCGGTTTTTCCTCAAATACTCTCTAAAGTGATCGGTGAATCACAACAAGTGGTATCATGAGCTTCGGTTGTTCTTTGGGATCGTAAAATCGATTAACAGAGTTTCGGATCGGAAAACCGGTTCCCACGAAAGTTGTCAAAAATCAAATTTCAGGGTTTCATCAGCTAGTTCACGGCGAGACGAGTTCGGTGGTATTTTTCGGTGACCAAACGGAGGCCGAACGACGCCGCACGCGCCGGTGAGTGATGGACACTCTCACACACGCGCTCCACGTGCTTACTAAGGTTAAAGACGAGTCCAGTTAGCACCACGTCATCAGTCCAGTCAGCGCCCAGTCAACGACACATCATCGCCCAGTCAGCAGACACGTCATATGCCACGTCAGACGCCACGTTAGCGCCACGTGTCTGCCACGTCAGCAAAACCAATCCTACTTTGCCACGTCAGCATTGCCACGTCATCAGCCACATCATCATTGCCACGTCAGCAGTATGGTAAATTTCATTTAGCCCCATGAAGTTTTGAAATTTATAATTTTGCCCCAGAACTTTTAGGAATTTACAAATCAGCCCCTGTGTCGGATTTAGACCAACGAAGTGTCTATTCCACCATTTTCGACCGTTCCGGACGCAATGATGACCTCAAAGTTATTAAATTTAGCCCCGATTTTAGTGTATTTTCATTTTAAACTTTAAAAACTTAAAATGGGAATAGAAGATTCACATTCTGGTGCAATAATTAAACTGGCTGCAACTAATTACTCCCTATGGAGACCTCAGATGATAGATTTTTTGCATTGCAAAGAACTTTTTGATGTCATCGAGTTGAAGGGAGAGAAACCAGAGTCTGTTAAGGAGTATGACTGGAATAAACTCAACAACAGAACTTTGGGTCAGATTAGGCAGTGGATCGGTCATAGTGGCTTCCACCACGTAGCACATGACACATATGCTTATGAAATGTGGAGGAAATTGGAAGACATGTTCCAGGCCAAAACAGCTCGGAATAAAGCCTTAATCATGAGGCGTTTTGTGAACCTGAAGCTGCGGAGTGGAACTTCCATTGCAGAACACACCAACGAGTTCCAAAGCCTGGTGAATCAGTTGTATGCAGTAGACATGCAACTGGCAGATGAAGTTCAAGCCCTCTTGCTACTCAGCTTTCTTCCTGATAGCTGGAAGACTCTGGTGGTTACTCTTAGCAACTCAGCTCCAATAGGCAAACTTACAATGCCTATGGTAAAAGACGCATTGTCAAATGAAGAAGCAAGAAAAAAAGACGTGGGCTCAGATCAAACAGAAGCCCTTGTCTCGGAGCAACGAGGAAGACAACATGAGAAAAATCAAGGTGGGAGGAGAGGCAGAAATAAAAGCAGAGGCAAATCCAAGGACGGAAAAAGACATACAAGTTCTTCCATTGTGGCATTGAAGGCCACCTGAAGAAAAATTACCGGAAATTGCAATGGGAGCAAGGACAAGGCAATAACCAGCCGAAGAAGAATGATGCGGATGTAGGCATTGCATTTTCGCATGTGAAACCCGATGATGAGTCTCAATTGGAGGCACTACCTTTTTAGCTAAGGATATTGCGAGAAACGGAGGTCGGAAGGGGAAATTCGGAATAAGTATGTCATCAAGTTCATTCCACAAGTTCACTGTCTTCGTTGGTGCTGCGTTCGTTACTTCGTTCGAACCTCAGGCAGATTGCGGACGTTCGTGCCACGTTCTAATTGGCGTTCGAACGGAGTCGGTGTTTCTGGTTTTGCTAGCCTCGCACCTCAGCCCATTTAGCCCCCCAAAGCCCATAAAACACATCCCAATTTAATTAAATTAGACATTAAATATTAAATAAAATATCTAAATCATTTACCAATTAAATAAAACACTAAATATAATCATACCTAATAAAGATAAATCAAATATATTAACTTCCTAACTAAGCAAATCACATACTAAATTAAAATAAGATATGCCTAATTAAAATCAATCCTAAACCAATCAAAGCTAATCAAATATTTGACTTCCTAATCTAATAAGATATCCACCAATTTAGATTAGTTGACTTCCTAATTTAAAATATTTTGTCCCCCCTCAATCTTGTATATACCTTTCCCATCTCTCCTAATTTGGAAACAAAATCCATTCCTTGTGAGAAAAGGTGAAGCCCTAGCCCTTCTCTATATAAACAACCCCTAACATAGCCACCCCTCCCCTCGAATCTCTCTAGCTCAGACATACAATTCACACAAGAAATATTAGACATCACAAGCAAATCACTCCCTTCATCCTTACCCTCACATCACTGAAACTACAAGCACCAAAACAACCCCTAACCACCACCGAAAATCAGCCCCATTAAACCTCCACACATCACCGAAAATCACACCAAACACAGCAGCTTAAACCACTCCCAAAACAGTCCCTAAAACCCCTTAAAACAGTAACATAAACTACACTTATAATCCTTGAAATAACCACACAAAACCACACCAAAAAGAACACACAGAACAGTCCATCAAGAACATCAAAACAGTCCACAAACAGTAAGCAGAGGACACAGAGGAAACGGCAGCAAAACCACAAGGAAACAGCAGCAAAACGGAGTCGGAACAGTAGCTTGAGCGGCCGAACAGCGAAGGAAGAGGCAAACCAGTGAACCAGAAAAGTTGCGGAGCTTTACCCCATTTCGATCTTCGTGGAACGCGAGTCCGAGAGACGGCTTAAAAGGTTAGACCTGAGGGTACTTCCCACACTCATCCTCTTTTGATTCTTGTTATTTATTTCGAATGTACTTTACTCTTTTGTTGAATATTGTTTGTGTATGATGTGTGTTGTGGGTATTGGATGAATGGAAGAGGGTCGTCTCTTGTGGTATATAGGATGGAAATCCAGACGTAAATTCCGTAGCCGAATCCGAATGGACGGTAGTGCGGTCTGTACTTGAGATACAACTCCACGTACCACTTGAGTAAACGACACCTTCCTTTGTTTCATGTTGGATTGGTTTACCTATTTTCTTGTTACTTGAATTCTGTATGTTGCTTATTTGTGCATGATACGATCGAGTGCATGGGCTTAGTAAGTGCGATGAAAGGTCCCATAATTGGAGGGGTTAAAATCCTTCACCACGATGTTTTGCCGCACCGATTGATACAACTTAGTTTGATATGATTGTCTTTATTTTCGTATGCATGATTCAATCGAGCGCATGGGCTTAGTAAGTGTGATGTGAGATCCCCTATGGGGAGGGGCTAAAGCCCTTTACCACGATGCTTTGCCGCGCCGATTGATGTGTGTTCGGTTGGATACAAGATACGTTCAATCGGGCACACTATGTTTAATATTATTGCTTTTAATTCTTTGTATGCATGATTCAGTCGAGCGCATGGGCTTAGTAAGTGTGATGTGAAATCCCCTATGGGGAGGGGTTAAAGCTCTTTACCACGATGCTTTGCTGCGCCGGTTGATGTATGTTCAGTCGAATGCGAGATACATTTGATCGGACATATTGAATTTGACATTGTCATCTTTATTCTTTGTGTTGCATGCATCGGGTCTGGTTCCGTTCGAACACGTTCTCGGATGCTACACGAACGTGAACCTTATGTTTACCGTTCGCACGCGTTCTCGAACGCTACGCGAACGCACACGCACTTTCTTAGTTTCATGATGCATCAGGTCTGGTTCCGTTCGAACGCGTTATCGGACGCTACACGAACGCGAACCTTCTGTTTACCGTTCGCACGCGTTCTCGAACGCTACGCAAACACACACGCACTTTCTTAGTTTCATAATGTATCAGGTCTGGTTCCGTTCGCACGCGTTCTCGGACGCTACACGAACGCGAACCTTCTGTTTACCGTTCGCACGCGTCCTCGAACGCTACGCGAACGCACACGCACTTTCTTAGTTTCATAATGCATCAGGTCTGGTTCCGTTCGAACGCGTTCTCGGACGCTACACGAACGCGAACCTTCTGTTTACCGTTCGCACGTGTTCACGAACGCTACGCGAACGTGCACCCACTGAATTGAGTCATCTTCATTAGATTTAACGCATAGTTTTCCTAGTAGCTATCCCCACATGTATGAATACGAACGTGTTTAATGTATTACAATTCATATGCTTATGTCATGATAACATTTGAGTATTATTTCTTGCGGTATATCGGATGGAAATCCAGACGTAAATTCCGTAGCCGATTCCGAATGGACGGTAGTGCGGTCTGTACTTGGGATACAATTCCACGTACCACTTGGAAAAGTGCCCATATGTGTGTTTTTATGGTTAATATGTGTGCTTGTGTTTTCTTGAATGTAACATGCCAATGAAGTTGTATGTTCGTTGCTACTTTGATATATTTTTAAGCATGCAATTTTAGATGTGAGATATATGTGAAATGTGTGCATAAGTTTTATTTTGTATATGGGAATTTAGAAGCATGATACTCTTGGAAATAAGTGTTACTTAAGCTTGATTAAATTATCACATAAATCCTTTCATTACAAGTGACATGAGTAAGGGACCATTCCGAACCCAACGATTTGAGGTCTTCCCTTGCGAGGGGTGAGTGCGGCCTTAAATCTCATTTTCCCGGTTCACACCGGGTGGCGACTCCATTATTCTCCGGTTTAGTCCCCCGTGGCTATTCCGTACTCCCAACTAGGCCGCGGGCCTAGGACAGCACGCGTCGCCCAGGTAGCTGTGTTCCCACAGCGGAGACACTAGTAGTTACTACGGTAGATGTAGCTATTTACTCCGGCCAGGAAGAAACATGCCTTCACACCGCAACTCATGATGTCGATTGAGTGGTTGATATTGCAACATCCTACCACGTCACTTCTCACATGGATTTCTTCACAACATACAAAGCAGGAGACTTTGGAGCAGTGAAGATGTGGAATATCAGTTCTTCTCAGATAGTGGGAATTGGTGAAATACAGTTGCGGACAAATGTAAGGTATACAATAACCCTGAAGGATGTCAGACATGTTCCAAAACTTCGGTTAAACTTACTCTCGAGGGTAGCCCTTGACAAACAGGGCTATGCTAGCCACTTCAGCAACGACACTTTGAGGATGATAAAAGGTGCCATGGTCATCGCCCGAGGACATATCTGTGGAATCTTATACAAGACTCATGTGAAGATTTATGCAGAAAGCCTCAATGTAGCTGAACATGAGGCTTCTCATAATCTGTGGCACCAGAGACTCGGTCACATGAGTGAAAGATGGTTGTCTACCTTGACAAAAAATGATCTAATCTCTGTCTCCAAAAATGCTGTTCTGGATCCTTGCAATCACTGTCTCTTCGGTAAGCAACACAAAATCTCTTTTAATTTCTCTTCTACAAAGAATCAGAGTTACTCAGTCTGGTGTACTCTGATGTATGTGGTCCCTTGGAGGTAAATTCACTAGGTGATAATAAATATTTTCTAACTTTCATTGACGATGCTTCTCGAAAAGTATGGGTATATTTTCTGAAATCAAAGGATCAGGTCCTGGACTATTTCAAACTGTTCCATGCCATGGTCGAGCGTGAAACGGGGAAGAAACTGAAGTGTCTTCGCACAGACAATGGAGGCGAATACACTTCTAGGGAGTTCGATACTTACTGTAGAAGCCACGATATTCGACACAAGAGGACTGTTCCACGCACCCCACAACACAATGGTGTCGCTGAAAGGATAAACCGCACCATTATGGAGAAAGTCAGAAGCATGATCAGCATGGCTAAGCTGCCAAAGCCATTCTAGAGAGAAGCCGTTCGTGCCGCCTGCTACCTGATCAACAGATCACCATCTGTATCGTTGAATTTCGAGATTCCGGAGAAAGTGTGGTCTGGTAAAAATCCCTCATATTCTCACCTCAGAATATTCAGATGTTTAGCATTTACACATGTATCCAACGAGCTCAGGTAGAAGCTCGATGCAAGGACTACCCCATGCATCTTCATAGGCTATGGAGACGAGGAATTTGGATACAGGCTATGGGACCCGAAGGAAATGAAGGTCATCAAAAGCATGGATGTAGTGTTTCTTGAAGACCAGACAATATAAGACATTGAAAAGCCCAATATGTCTTCTAAAACCAGTGCTGACAATGCCGGTGCAAATCAAGACACAACCCCAGCACTTACACCAGTGGCCACAGATGATGGTGGGGTACAAGACATACCAGAAGCAGAACCAGAGGAGGAAGGAAGTGTTGAGCAGTGGGAGCTGCAGCCTGCTCCATCAGAGGCTTCAGGATCATCCACAGATCCGGATGAAAATAGACAGCCAGAACCTCCAGTACGAAGATATGAGCGAGGCCGGATTCCATCAGCCAGATACTCAGGATCAGAATATATTCTTCTTACTGACGAGGGAGAGCCAGAAATCTTCAACGAAGTTGTATCTCATAAAGACAAAGACAAATGGTTGCACGCAATGCAGGATGAGATGAAATCTCTGCAAAAAAATAACACTTATGAGATAGTCAAGCTCCCACATGGAATGAAGGCACTGAAGAACAAATGTGTGTTCAAGCTCAATAAATATGGCAGCGGAAAAGTGGTGAAACACAAAGCTCGGCTAGTAGTCAAAGGATTCCTATAGAAAAAAAGAATTGACTTTGATGAGATCTTTTCACCAGTGGTAAAAATGGCTTCAATCCGAGTCATCCTAGGATTGGTAGCCAGATTGAACTTGGAGCTTGAACAAATGGATGTCAAAACAACATTTCTTTATGGTGATCTGAATGAAGAAATCTACATGGAGCAGCCAGAAGGATTCAAGGTTTCAGGAAAAGAAAACCTTGTTTGCAAGCTGAAAAAGAGCTTGTACGGGCTCAAGCAAGCACCGAGGCAGTGGTACAAGAAGTTCGACTCATTCATGGTGGGTCAAGGCTACAAAAGAACTGCAGCAGACCAATGTGTATACATTCAGAGGTTTCCAGATGGAAATTTCGTTGCTCTTCTACTGTATGTAGATGACATGTTGATTGTTGGACAAGAAGCAGCGAAGATTAACCAGCTGAAGAAGGAACTCTCCAAGTCTTTCGATATGAAAGACTTAGGACCAGCTCAATAGATTTTGGGAATGAAGATTGTTTGTGACAGACGGAACAAGAAGTTATGGTTTTCACATGAGAGGTATATTGAACGGATAATCAGAAGGTTCGATATACAAAAAGCCAAACCAGTCAGCGTTCCGCTAGCGCACCATTTCAAACTGAGCAAGAGTTTGGGTCCCTCATCCAAGAAAGAGATATAAAATATGTCATCGATACCATATTCTTAAGCTGTTGGGAGCCTAATGTATGTAATGGTATGTACCAGGTCGGATATTGCACACGCAGTGGGTGTAGTGAGCCATTTTCTCTCTAACCCTGGAAAACAACACTAGGAGGCAGTCAAATGGATTCTCAGATACCTCAATGGTACATCGAAGTTTCGTCTGTGTTACGGGGGAGCTGATCCGATCTTGGAAGGCTATACAGATTCAGATATCGCAGAAGATCTTGATGGTAGGAAATCTACATCAGGATTCATCTACACTTTTACAGGGGGATCTGTGTCATGACAGTCAAGATTGCAGAGGTGTATTGCATTATCCACAACAGAAGTTGATTACATTGCTATAACTGAGGCAGGAAAAGAAATATTGTGGCTAAAACATTTTCTCCAAGAGTTAGAGATCAAACAAACAGAATATAAGATACATTGTGACAGTCAGAGTGCTCTGGACTTGAGCAAAAATTCAATGTATCATTCCCAGATGAAACACATTGATATTCGCTATCACTGGATACGCGAGGTGATGAATCAACAACTGCTGAGACTAGTGAAGATCCATACAGATAAAAATCCAGCCGACATGTTAACAAAGGTGGTTACTCGAGATAAGCTAGAGTTGTGCAGAGACATAACCGGGATAGCTGTCAGATGACGATTGTTTCAGATGCAGCTGGATGTGGAGAATTGTAATGATATCCAGCATGCATCCACAAGCTGCCATGCATGAATTATGCAAGTGCCAACTACCATGTAAGAAGCCAATGAGACTTTCGGTGGTGCTTTGAAGATTGAAGAAACAAACAAAGTGATTGCATGATTTAAGGAGTAAATGGTGGCAGTGATTAGGGTGTATAGTAACCAAACTTTGTACTTTAAATTGAGTCTAATTCTCAGTTGTAAAACCATCCCACAGAGTAGATAACAGAGAGAGAAATAGAGGTTTTTGTATAAGTTTCATTTGTAAACTTTGTGTACTCTATTCTTGTATAGTAATAGAACGAATTCGGTTTTTCCTCAAATACTCTCTAAAGTGATCGGTGAATCACAACAGTTCAGACTTCAAATAGAAAATAAACGTAACTTTAATCTAATGATTAAAAAAGTTTTTTGCATTTATTGTTTAATTCATATTTCTATTTTTATTTTTTAAGTCATGTTTTTTCCTATCGGAAGCAATAGCAAGCTGAAGGTGACAATATATTAGTATTGGGTTTGATAGAAAATTCCGAATTTTAATTGGTATTTGAAATTATCACCATTTGAGATGAAAATTCATCATAAATGTAAATTTTGGTCAGGATTCGAGAAGAATTATCTTAAATTTCAATTAAAATTCAAGACGATTTTTACATCTTAAATTATAATTGAGATGGACTGAGACAATACCGATCAGAACAAAACGTCTCGATTGTCATCCTTAATTAGTACACCCTCATACTACAAAAACACATAAAATTTAGACACCATAACTTAGATTTTATTTTTATTTTTTTTATGAAATAATATTAACTTGAAATCTATTGGGTGTTGAAAAATATGCCTATTATATAATACAATGAAGAACTTTATTCTGATCTGAACTCTTTGGAAACTGTTGCAGAAATAGATACACATTCAAAACAAAATGATAAAAGAGGCCAAAGTCAACTGGGATATGATCATGCATTCCTAAAAATCATCATATAAAATCAAAGTTAAACATTTGAACACCACAAATGATGCACTCCATCTAGAAAGCACCAACACAAATTATTTTGTCTTTAGTGTTCGTATCCGAAATGTTTCGGACAACGATACTTAAAAGATATTTGAGGAAACGTTTCTTTAACGTATCTAATTAAATAATTTTTAAAAATTAGAAAAATTATTTTGATTTTGATTTTGATTATTTTGTATTTTTTTAAATCAATTATTTTATTTTTATGTTCATAAAAGTATATTATAAATTTATTTCAAATAATCAATTAGAAAAAATAAACTTATTTGATTTTATTTAACATTTCTCTTACGTATTCGTGTTCTAACTTTTTAGAAAATAACGTTTTCTGTATTCGTATCCGTATCTATGTCTGTATCCGTATTTGTATCCGTCCAATCTAACACCCAAAGTAGATTTTTTTAATTTTTTTTATCAAACCAGAAGCCCAAACCCGAGCACAAACCAAGTCCCAGTAGGACTCTCTATAAACTGATTAAATTCGTTTGACTTGCAATTTTGAGCTGGGGTTTAGGAAGCAGAAGCAGAAGCAGAACAAATTCTACTCAACCGGCGACAACGAAACTTGGCAATCCACGATGGCCGACGATGACTTTAATGATATGGATATGGGGTTTAGCTTTCTCTTTCTACTTTTTTTATTTTTTAAGAATATAATTTGTTTGTATAGATTCACACGAATCAGGGTTTCAAGTTCTTCCATAGATTTTATTTTTCTTTTTCATCTCTTTTGTAAGAATTTAGGAAATTCCTGAAATTTACATATTTAAAGTTTTGGCGATGGAAAGCTTAATTTTTCTTTGGTTATAAATGTTTTTTTGTTTTTTTTTTAAACTTGACAATTGGTATTAGGGTTTTATAGCTCTTGGGGTATGATTTTAGTATCTGAAATCTCCTTGCCACTTAAGTTGATTAATATCTAATTTATGATTTTTTTTCCTTTGTAATGATACCCTCATTAGATGTTGCAATCATATGATTATGCTTGTGTGTTATATGGGTTTCATTATTGTTTGTTAAATTATTGTTGCAGATATGAGGAGGAGCCGCCCGAGCCTGAAATTGAAGTATGGAGTTGTTACTTTGATTTACTTTCTGAAAATATTTGATGCAACGTTTTTTTTCACATATTTTAATGAATTAACTTGAAATTTGGTGGAATGGTTGGACAGGAAGGTGCAGAGGAAGATGTTGAAAACAATAACATTGATGACGTGACTGGAGAACCTATTGAGACGGAGGAGAAGGAGGAGCAAGAACAGAGAGAAGGAACTCGGAAAACGTCAAAATATATGACAAAATATGAGCGTGCCAGAATTTTGGGAACGCGAGCTTTGCAAATCAGGTTTTGCTTATGTTATAAAATCTCTTCTGTCCAATATTTCGTTTTTCAAGCTTGGTTGTTAATGTGATAATAAGTTTTTGTTTTGGCTGTGCAGTATGAATGCTCCAGTGATGGTTGAGTTGGAGGGCGAGACTGACCCGCTTGAGGTAAGATTCTTTAAGAGCATTGTTGAATGACTAGATATTTGTTGTTTCCTGCTTCTGTCTCCGCATTCCTCATTTCTCTGGAATATGGGTCTGATACTTTTGACATACAATGAGGATACTACTAGTCAATCCCTTTCAATTCTCGGATGAAATGCTCAACCTTGGTTCTGCTGTGGTCATATGCATTTCATTCACGGGAATGTTATGATTGGACTGACAACTAGACTCTTGGTTTTCATTATCTGCTTTAGAGGAAGACTTGCTTTTATTCATTAGAAGGTGCACCAACGCTAGTGATAGGCAGATTTACAAATGTACACACTATTTATGTACCATGAAAAAATTGGACTGCCAGTATTTTGGTCCCATTTTAGTTGTATCATAAATTATGGATTTCCCCTGTTAAACTTTTATTTTTTATTGTAACTTAACTAAAGCTTCTTTGAAATTGGATTCTCTATCTTTATTACCACGGTGAATTCTTTTTGAATTGTCTTGCATATTCAGGCTGAAGTGCACATACTGTTCATTGTGGCAATAAAAAAAGACCCTGTAGCATACATCGCTCACATGAAAGGAAGTTGTGTGACTAATCGAAATTACCAAAAAAATAATAATAAACTGAACAGTGGTGTAGCCTTTCTATTCAGGCTGGCAGAATTTTGTCATTTAGGCTTATGTTCGTTTGTACCAACATTTTGGATATAATATTCTCATGATTTTGCTATTCTCTATCATTGATGCAAGGTTGCAAGGTTATTATGTGATACAGAGAACCTCGTCTTCATTGGTAGTTATAATTCTTTCATGCTATATAATCTATATTTCTTCTGATTTTGCATATACCATTGTTGTCTAGATTGCTATGAAGGAGCTACGTGAGCGGAAAATTCCTTTCACAATCCGTCGCTACCTCCCTGATGGAAGGTGAGATTCTCAAATTATTATTAAATTATGAATGGAAACTTGTCTTCAATCGCTTCCTTGGAACCTCATTTTAAAAAAGAACAAATTTTGTTGTTTCTATTGGGTTCCGGTTGATCTATATCATCAATTATTCTTCACCAAATGACATATTTTCTGTTTGATTTTGTGTGGTTAATCCAGTTATGAAGACTGGGGTGTTGATGAACTGATTGTCGAGGACTCGTGGAAGAGGCAAGTGGGTGGTGATTGATCAGTCATCTTTCTGGTTGCCGGATAAATCCTTTATCATAAAATGTTGCTATAGTAGTTGGACAATGGCGAAATGTATCGTTTTGCTAACTCTCCTCCACGAGCAAAACAGTCGAAACTCGTTATGTACTCGATTATATTACGTTGTTGTCGAGACTTAACCCAACTCTCCTCCCGTGTTCGTGTTGGGGTATGGGACCGGTTATGAAAAAAATACTTGAATTTAAGCATATAGTTCTAATTAGTTCACTATCCATCTGATTCTTTCATTCAAACATAATTAAGAAGCGCATCAGGTCTGGATTTCTCATCAATGTTATTTGTTCTAATAATTTTTTAGAATATTATGTTATAAATAAATAAAAAATATGATCTTCTCATTCATTCTTTACCATAATAATTTTTTACCCACGAATTTAATAAATGTGTTATTGCATGCACCAATGACAAAAAAAAAGTATAAAAAATCACCATTACTTGAATCTTGAAATATCATCGAGTTCAAAATAAGCTCTCAGCCATGATCATCAGAAGAATCAATTTTGATTATAATCACAAACTTGCTGAATTTGAACATTTTCAAAATAGAATTTATAGAAAATTATTTGGTGCTACTAATGATATTACTCGTCGTTTTGACAACCCTAATGTACATAAGCTTCTCTTTTTAATAGCTTTGTGCACTTGTTTGTACACTAAATTCGGAAGCTATTTTTTTCTTTTCCTTTTCATTTTCCTTTCCCTTTTCCTTTTCTTGGTGTTTTTCCAAATTTCTTCTGTTCCTTTGCAACTGGAAACGAGGCCTGATCGACCAGTTGAAAATATTTTTGTTAATGGTAAGCCTCCTCCTTTATCACCATTAATGGTAAGAAGAAGAAGAAGAATTTCGGCTGAGTTTTATTGAAAATATTACATTGATAATATAAGTTAACTTATAGAATATGAAATGAATAGAAGTCGAGTATAGAAAAATAATATCATATTCATGCGATTCAATTTTATAAGAATATAAATTAATGTTAACTATGTGTTTATAATAACTTTTAGACTCCGACATCTATGAGAGCTTATAAGCTCTCTTGCGTTGATTCGCAGGAAATGTAGGATCACGTGGCAGAGTAATAGATGTTATCCCCATTACGGTATAAAATTATTGACATTCTAATTTTATTTATTTATTTATTTTGTTATTTAGCGCAATATTTTTTAAAATTTGAATTTAATATTATACGATATCTTATAATTTTAATTTATAAATCGGTTGACGTCCACATTAGAGAATGATTTTAGAATTATTGAAACATTGCGATTATTTTTTTTCTTTTCAGGAAATAAATAACTCGACTGGGAGAATCTATTGGCAATGTAAGCACAGGACTATCAGAAAAGAAAATCTCCCAGCTACGATCTCACATGTTTAAAAATTCATTATCAAGAAGATCTAGCAGCTCTGAAAACGAACACAACGAGTAATATTTTTATAAATTCATTTAACGTTTTTTTTTTTTAACGTCCCAAGGGGTGTGACTTGGTAGTGTAGGGTCCAGGATCTCACCTTGAGGTTCTGGATTCGAATCCAAGGGGTGCATTTCTTGTAAGAGCTTGGGACAACCGGTGATTTTACCTGCGCCGCGGTCCAGAATGAGTGGTTTGGTGGCGGGATTTCCATCGTTTCCAAAAAAAAATGTTTTTTTTTTTTAACTAAGCAATCATATATATATTTTCTCAAAATGAGTAATGATATCGAGATTAAACGATGATTAAAAGATGATAAAATCACTATAAAACGATGTCTTTTTTTAATCTTTTTTATTTTATTTTTAATTACCATAAAAAACGATATATATATATATATATATATATATAATTTCGTCCCCCAAAATAAAAAGAAGTTCAAATTTTTTTTCGGCCCCATCATTGATGCTGGTCCGCCATGAATTATTAACTCATGTTAATATAGTTTGGTCAAGTAAATTTATTTAAATTATCACTTGAGTTCGAATCTTAAAAAAAAATAACAGAAGGCAACATCTCTGGTTTCTTATTTGATGGCTGAAGCTACAATTATTGATTATTCATGTAATTTTAAAATCATTTATTATCAACCAATCAAATATTATCTAAAAAAAAAAAAAAAGTCTCAAGAGTAGTTAATTATTATAGGAAAATTCCAAACGTGTCGTGTAGTCAGAATTCATTTAGCTTAATTATGAATCGAAATGGGATCCAGTTTCATCTCATTAATAATTATCATAATAGATTTGGAATTATCGCAATACACTCGGTGTACAAAGTCAGTGACTTATCATGATTTATATTGAGAAATTTCTGAAGATACGGGACATAAATTCTGAAGATTAGCTGAGGTGCGCATAAATTGGTCCGGACATCATATTATCAAATAATAGTAATTATTATAGACTTGGAATCATCTTCATATAATCAATCAATTTCTAAAACCTACCCAATCCCTTTCAACTAGTAAATTTGATTATAGGTTTGTAGGTTTTGAAATTCTAGAAGCAAATCATACGACGTCATCTGTCATTACCATAATAAAAATTATTCAAAAGATGAAATAATATTTTATAAAAAAAATTAATTTATAAAATGCTCAAGCAAGTAAAAACGGAAAAAAAAAAGATGAGAAATACATACATATTCGTAAAATATTAATCAGGGCCGGCCCTGAGGGTAATTAACAAAATCCCCGTATATTAATAAAATCTCAGGATCTCTAATTTAATTATTTTTCAAAAATAAGAAGAAAAATAAGAGAAAAACCCTTCAAATTTTAAAATCATTGAGGAATTAGTTCTCTATTGAATATCACACTCAATAGGAAAAATCATGGATACATTATGGGTAAAATTATTATAGTAGGTGAAAATCCACCAAAAAATTAAAGAAAAATTAGTAAAATTAAGGCTAAAGCGAGCCTAACTCGATTTGGGATACATTCATGTACGCCAGACGTGCGGGCGCACATTGGCTCAAGGCGGACCAACCCCAAATCAAACTGTGATTTGCACCTTTTGTAGACGCGCGTGTAGAGAGAGAGAGAGCCTATATACATAACTTCTTACCACTCAATAAGCAAACAATTATATATAAACCCTTCTAGGCTTGCTTAGTTTTTAGATTTTGGCAAGTTTATTTCCTTTAATTTTTCCTTCTCAATTCCGAATTGCTCATGATCTCATCATTCCCATAAGTGGATCCTATTTAAAAATGTGTTTCAAATTAGCCAACAATGCTAATATGTTATGCATATTTTCCAACAACCCCTTACATGAATGAAATTTGGCAGAAAACATTAAACAACATGTTTTGATACCAAAACATTTTGACATCAAAGATCAAGTTTGATGGATCGAAACCTGCATAAGATTTGTTGATCTCAATCTTTGAACATTCCCTTGTAACAATATATTTACTTCACTGACTGACCAGTAGACGCGATGTCTTTAAACTGTCATGTCTTTAATGTAAACTATAACACATTGTACACATAAATCTTTCCTAACACAATTGAGTTATCATTGTTATGTTTGTTTTGGCCCTAAATATCTGTCTGGTTAAGCAAGAGTTTCTAAGAAATGAAAACCTTACAACTCTCTTTAAAGAGGCCTCACTTTTTTTCTCACATAAGTGTTTTCTTAATCTAAGAGTAACTTGCATTACTCCGTTTGAATTCCTAAAACATAAGAAATATTAAGAGCATAGATCATCTTATATTCTATGGGTAGTCTTGGCCAAGGTTCCGGAATTGGAACCGATCTTCCAGCATCGCGACACTGAGCATCAGACATTCGGACGTCGCAACACTCACCATTGCGTGTCGCGACTCCGAGACGTTGAGCTCTCGCCCAATGCTCTCGCAGATTTGGGCGTCACGACTCCCAATCCTCCGCGTCGTGACACCGAGAGCTGATGAACACTAAAACTTCATTTTCTTCGTTCCAGAGTTTCCGGACTCCAATTTGGTCCCCGTTTTTTCCTACAGACTCGTATCGGAATGTAGTTTTCATGAAAAATATTTTAAAGTATTTTAAATACACCTATCCCTGATATCATTGGGTTAGACCCATTTTCGCTGTCCGGTGCACCGATCCGACCCTAGGGGTTCCACAACTGCCCCAACAGCTATAGACATACATTGTGATAGTCAATCGGTTATTGGGAGAGCCCAAAATACAGTGTATAATGGTAAGTCTCGACACATACGTTGAAGACACAATATCATAAGGTAACTACTCTCAAGTGGCATAATATCAATAGATTATATCAAATCAAAGGAAAACCTAGTGAATCCCTTACTAAAGGTTTACCTCTAGAGAAATTTAAGAAGTCATCGAGGGGAATGAGCTTTAAAATTATAAATTAAGAATTTATACTGTGGAAACCCAACCTAGCTGATTGGATATCCCAAAATTTAGGTTCAAAATGGACAATTGAAACTTTGTGCAATTCAAACCAAGTACTGTAGAGTTTTATACTATTTCCCAATTCTGTGATGACGCAAAGTGCTGTTTGTCAATGTTAGTTTAAGCTAAGACTTTTAATGATCATTATATTAGGAGAAGAGTCCTGATAGGAGTAAAGACATATTACCTTTTATAGTAGATCACATATTTCAAATAAGAAGTAATGTTGCTTCCATTGGAACTTTAAAGACCGGATTCCCTAAAGTACTTTATGAAACCATGACCGATGTTCGTAGTCGAATTGAACACAATCGTAGAACAGAAAATAGTCAAAGTGAAGCCGTGTAATGGCTATTATCTTGGTTTATACTAACAACGGAATAGTTCAAGACTATGTTGGTTTGTCAAGTAAATCCGATAGTCATTTAGTAGAAAAGGTTCAAGACGAAAGCTACCTACTTCGATGTAGTTTCATTTCAAGGAAATTCTCTTAAGTGTCTGCATTGATATTTAGAATATTATGGGGGATTGTAAGAAATTTTCTAAATATAAAGTGCATATTTATAGGAAATGAAATGATATAATCCTTTAATGAGAAATGACACAACCATTTGGATTGAAATGATATGTTCCTTAATAAGAAATAATACAACCCTTTGGATTGAAATGGTTTCTTGGAGGATTATAACCCTTAAAGAAATGTATACTTTGACATAGAGATATTTTTATAAAGGCAACCATCTATGTCTTGTCCTCACAAGTGAATTATGAATTTATATGAATATAATTTATATGTTTAATTGAATTACAACACATCCCCGCCAATAGGAACTTCATATAAATCAACTTGATCATGGTATAGTCTAAATATTTGAAAGTAAATTCAGTCCGTTTTAAAGAAACAACAATACTAGATGTACTCCTGATCAGCACTCTTTGAGCATCGAATTTTTATTTTTATTTTTAAACGCCCAAAATAGTAAATTCATAAAGTGAATTTTGAATATTTATAATTATTTTGTCAATTTAGATAATAAAAGATAAAAGTTAAGTGCTGTAAAAATATTCAGTGAGTGCAACTATCATTATTCTGTGGGAAATTAGGTGTCTCCCACTTTACTATAAACTCTCCATAAAAATTAAAATGGTGATAAAAGTTAATTATAAAATATTACTACTTTGCAACTTAAAAATAATTTTGTGATTGATTTTGTCATTTTTTAGATGCTACTATTTCCAACGCACAAGTTCGATTTCATTCTTGAATAAGTAAAAATTATGCGTCCTCAATGGACGTGATTTGGTGGTGTAGGACTTAAAATTTGATTTCCAGATCTTGGGTTCGAATCCAGAGAGTGTGTTTCTTTAAGAATCTAGGCACTGTTGGGGGTTTTACCTTCTGCGCTAAACTCGGGTCGGATTATTTGATGACGAGATTTCCAACGTTCTAAAAAAAATATAAAAAATTATGCAATCATATAAAATTTATACAATTGCATCTAGAAGAGGAGCATTAATCCATTATATTATGCACACGAGAAACATAAGGATGTGTATGAACAAATGTGTGGTGTTGCCGACTGCCTCAAGTCAACTCCACAGCTACAGATTTTGCTAAACATGATTCACGTGAATTACTTTTTGATTGAATTAACTGAAAGTTTTTTTAATTATTTATTAACATCAACTTTTATTTTTTTTATTTTTTTCTGTTTCTTTGTAATTTGTAATTTGTATGTATCCCAGTTGGTGGTTTAGAGGAAATAATTAAAATAAAACTATGTTTGCCAAAGCAGGAGGGACCAAAACCAACCACTCTTTTTTATGGGAAATAAAATTATTTCTTGTATTTTGAAAACTAAATAATTTTTTAAAAAAAACTCTTGAACTAATTAAAAATCTGTAAAAAAAATTATCTTAGCTATAATGTAATTGGAGAATGACATTTTCATCTTAATTAGGATTTGGTTTGACCACGTGATCCTCGGTAAATTTTTAATATTTCATTTCAATTTTTGTAGGTAAACCATAAAATATATATATATATATATATATATATATTATATATATATATATATATATAATTGATGAGAAAATGTGATTTTTTATAAATATTTTTAAAAATTAAAACGTATTAATTTTTATAGAGATTATATTTACTTTTTGAATGTTTGTTTTTTTCCTATATTAATATTGTTGAATATCATAGTGAACCAATGTTAATCCCAATGAATTGTCTCCGTGGTAAAGGTCTTGGACTTGAATAGTTTGCTCATTCTCAGGTTCAAGAGTCGAATCTTACTAGATGCATCTCCTTCGAATCATGTCTCATGGTGTAAAATGTCAGTGACTTACCATAATCTGTGTTAGGAAACTACACGGAACATAGGTCTAGGGGATTAGTCGATATGCACACCCGAACACCCCGATTACAAAAAAAAAAAAAAAAAAAAAATAGTGACACAATGTCATTCTCCTTAATTTCTTTATAGCAATTATCTTTCCAATGCCTCTCATTAATTGAAAAACATTATTTTGATAAGATTTGATTAAACCTAATGCATTGAACAGCTCATCATTTTTCTTGATTCATTAAATTGAAATTTGAGAAATATATCTCATAAATTTCATTAAATAAAATTGCAATCTACATCAATGATATTTTAAAAGTTTATAACCCCAATATAGTTTGATTTTAATAAAAATAGAAAAGTTCATGTAATCCAATTAAACAAAGTCATAAACATGGATTTGGTTTTGATTTAATTTGTTAATCCATAGAAACTGATTGAAATGCAATCAATTCCTATTCCAAAAAATTGAATTGAATTTTTAATGAATCTTGACTTAGGGAACGGCAGAAATTGTTACATTTGTACATTAAAACAAAAATTGATTCATAGTTAACAAATAAATTATCAAATTCTTCATCTGACGTTAGTCACATTTTTTTTTTTAAAAAAAAAAAAAATCTAGAGTTCTCATTAAAATTAAGAAATAATAATCAAAGGAAATAAGATAAGTGAGAAATCTTCCACCCAAAGATAATGTTCAATAATACGAATAATAAATTTATTTAAACTATCTGCAATTCAATTAAAATTTCTCCAGATATAACAAATTTTAAAATCTTGCTTTGCCGCTATATTTCATCAATGATCCATGATCGTGATATTATATATCTAACACGTATCGTTCAAGTAATATAATGATTGAAAGTCGGATGTCAAACTCACATGAATTTAATACTTCTATTATTAATATTAAAATTAATATATTCAACTTAAACTAAACTATTGAGAAAGAGAATTGATTTGATGATTTTAATTGACAAATAAATAAAAAGCAAATAATAATTTTAGAGATAAACTATACGTGTAAGAATAATCTAGGGTTGCAACTTCACCTAAGAATGCACGCAATGTGTCCAGACATTTTCCATTCAGATGGGTGGTGTTACTAATTATTCACCTAGAACACTATATTATTTACAAACCTCTTTCGATGGTCAGGTGAAAACATTTAGAATAAATCAATTAAGTATATGTATATGTTTTCAATAATCTGAATCATTAAGGTCGGGTTTTAATCTTAGTTATGTATGTCATTTAGGTATATGTCTATTCTTAAGGGAATTTTATTCAACGAATAAATCATATGCTATTATTCCCACAACTAATCCAAATTTCCTCTGTCGAGTTCCTAAGGATTTACCAAGACTATTTTATTGTTGATCAGACAAATAAAATATGCATCAAACATAAAGAATAATAAATAATAAATAACAAACCCAAATGAATATAAATATACAATTAAATTAATTAAACATGATTGAGATCTATTACAGCCCTAATTTTAATGAATTAGCTACTTATAATATTTAATAAAAATAAGCTAATCATTAATACAAGGAAAAGAACATATAAAAAATAAAGCTAGAGAGAAAATGGAAGAAAGAAACTCGTGTTTGCAATCTTCGTCTTCAAACTCCAATGCTCGTTGAAGCACTCGTTATTCCCTTACTCTATGTGTTTTTCTATGCTCTTGGAGGCTGCAAAATATGTTATGAGACTTCCCTGTAGATTTTGGGACGAATTTGTGCTTATATAGGGAGTCCAGGAGTGATCCTACTTAAAAATCAGATTCGGACGAACTGGGCATTGTTTCTCTGTGTAGCGACGCGCTATGCTCGTGACTTCTCTGCTTGAAAGTTGTGAAGAAGATCGTCTCGATGAGCAGTTCGGCATCGGGAAGTGCGTTTTGCCCCTGAAATTTGGGTCAATTTGCTCTGTATTTTGCCATTCGCATTCCTATTTGAATCCATTGAATCGTGATATTATTGTGACCTGCAAAACACACCCAAAACACATCAATTTGCTCACAAAGCTCGAAATACCACTCAAAATATTAAAATAGAT
>SKCR01015741.1:0-44365 GCA_019454045.1 Zanthoxylum bungeanum
TACCCAAATCATACATATCCAATCATGTCATACATATACAAATACAAATACACGTTCATATGCTAATACACATGCTTATACATACTCATATATTTACATACGTGAATATATATTAGTACCAATTCATACACTTCTATAAATCCATACATAAAATAAAATTTAGGTGCATTTCATGTCTCATATCATATCATATCCATAACAAGGATCCATACCTGTGATAGTTGATTATCCTAACCATACGTAATCTCGAACTTCGTTTTCAATGATATACCTTAACTACCACCTTTTAACATAACATGTCAATCATATATATATATATATATATAATCAAACACGAAATCACTAATTTAAGTTCTCATCGCATTGGTTACTTACCTGGCTTCGCGAGCACTCCAGGTTCTAGTCACATCTGTCAATACAAGTGCAAAATGCAGTCAAAAACACGACTTACAGAGTTCTCGACTAAACTACGATAAAATCCCGGATCTTTTCGGAACAACCAAATCAAGTCTTATCTCAATTTTTTCAGTTTCAGTAATCTTATAACATCATTATAAACTAACCCAAGTGATCAGTTATCTTAAATTCTCGGTTTACTCGTTTTTGGAAATTCTTCCGAAAACATTTCCGCAAACGCTACGGAATGGTCTCGAATCCTCCGATCCAACCTTGATTTATCCAAACATGTTCGTAATATCATAAATAACTCATAACTATCATCAAAACACAAACACATTATTATACGCAAAAACCCACTTTTGCCATAAACTTGCATATTCTATCGGATAGATGAAACGCGTTCCGTTTTCCTCCGGATTCTACCAAATACTGATATTTAACATACTAATATTCAAACAATTCATTTTATATCATTAAGCTACTCTACGAATCTACTGGAAACATCTGAAAATTTAGTGGAAAACTTGAAATTAGAGACTTTTTACCGGGAGGTCTTACCGAAATTTCGAGGCCATATACGGACTCCAAACGATCCCACGAACGCGCAGAAATCGATGAAATTTTGATTGGAGCTATTGTTCACTGTGGGTCACTATTCATTCGAATCTTCCTTCCTCGTCTTGCGTGCAACCGATCACGGATCAGAAAAATCATCACCGTCATCTTGTAGTACTCTCCGAGAGCTTCGATTTGGAGGGTGGCTCGGGCCGTGAAATGAAACGACGAGCCACGATCGAAAAGTTGAAGCTCGCGCGTCTCTCGCTGTTTCTCGCCGTTTTCGGCATTTCTGGTGTCGCCACCGTTGGAAGCTGGGTGACTGGGTATTGTTCCTGCATCATCACGACGGCCGGCCGTGGCTGGCTGGCCGCCATCGCGACCAGGCCATCGCTAATCAAGTTTTGGGGATGAGGGGTCGTTTTGAGGAGATGGAAATGTTTTGAAAATTTCATAAATAATGGAAATTTCAAGTTATGTATAGAACAGTTTGGGAAATTTGTATTTTGACCCCCACAAAATTGCAATCAGGTACCTACCATGGGGATTTCATGGAAATTCTCATTTTCGAAGCTCTTCTGATGCAAATTTTGAAAAGTGTTCAACACAAAAATTAATCTTCTCGGAAAAAATGTCCGATAGTTCAGAAAATTAGCTCAATTGGAGTTCGTTTGCTATCTTTATATCCGAAATAATAAACTTTTATGCGTAAAACGATAAAAGCAAAAATCGCGTAATCGGTTCTCAGAACCACGCATTTTTTAATGCATCAAATCTCTATTTTAGAATATTTTGAGCTATATTTCAATACTTAAACTCTTATTCTCCGATCTGAGACCCGATCTGCAATACAAAATCCTTCCGAAAGAATATCCGAATTTCTGGATATTATTAAAGTTGCTAGCGTTGCATCATCAAAATTCTTCACCGAATACAATGGCGCTTAAACTATTTACTTAAATTGATGTATTTATATAATTTTAACATAAAACGTTGATATATATTTAGCATGTCAGAGGATATCGAGCAAACCATCTGCCGTTTAACCCTCTCTGTAACAGTATGCTATCTGGTACGAGAGGAATAATCAGTCTCCAACAACAAAGCAAGGTCAGCTCAGATCGTCACCAAAGAAATTGTTAACCTAGATGTTGAATCTGCCTCATCACGTTCTTCTCGCGTGGAAACTGCACCCCCTGAAGCTAGATCATGTCCTTTTTTTTTCCCGTTAGAGTTTTCTTTCTTTTTGCATGGTTTCCATGAATCTGCATGGGCAGATTGTAAAGGAACGTCCTTCTTTTGGGCCTATGGGCTACTTTCAAATTTTTTTCTTTTAATCTTGTAATAGTGAGGTGGGCTGTACCTAGCTCACGGCTTTGCTTCCTTTGCAAGCCCTTGCCCTAGGCTTCCTTTGTAATTGTCAAAAATCTAGCTGGTAACTTACCATTAGATTTTGTTGTAATTCTTGGGAAATGACCCTCGTATGTTTTGTATTTTAGTTCTTTCTTCTGAATATATTCTTAATTTTTCCAAAAAATAAAAATAAAAATAAAAATGTCGAAAAAACGAAATTTAAAATTGAGTTACAAAATAATTTAAAGGTGAATTATTGATTTCAATGGATTTGACTGAACATGATGTTGCAGAAGTATGTACTTATAAAGATTATTTGGATGTTTTTATTTGGGAATTGCAGGTGGGCAAAGTTCGAAAAATAGGGAAAACTCTGCCGAATTTTCAACAAGATAATTAGATGGTTGAGTTTGTATAGCCGCGTTAGATGAAGTTAAAAATATAATCCAACAGTTAGAACAAATAAGGACTGAAATTATAAGGTGATTAAAATTAAGGGTGACGAAACGAATTAACGAATCGAATTTGTATCGAATCATAAACGAATCGAATCGAAATGTGATAGATTCGTATTCGATTCGTTTATTAAACGAATCATAATTTCAGGATTCATATTCGATTCGTTTATAAAACGAATCTAATATAAATATTCGTTTAGTCATGATATTATTTAATATCATAATTTATCATAGTTGATTTACATTAATTCTTCATAAATATATACATATAAAATATGTAATTAATATATTTATTAAAAATATCTCACCAAATATTGAAAATATTATTTTTTTTTCTATGGTAATTAACCATAATTTCTCGAATCTTAATTGAAAAATAACAATAATTAGTAAAAGAAAATAATAAAATGAATCCTAAACGAATTCATAAGCTTAAATTCTTATTCGATTCGTTTAATAAACGAATCGAATCGAATTGACCAATTTATTAAATGAATCTATTTTTTTAAATCTGTATTCGTTTTGAAGCGAATCGAATCAAACGAATAAATGAATAATGACCCAAATTATCATCCCTAATTAAAATATAGATTAAAAATCCAATTGCAGTTACGAGAATGAGGACAGAAATTATGGATTGACTTTACATAAATAAATATTTTTTCTTGATTTCACGATGAGCATGAACCAACTTAATGCTTATTCATGACTTTGTCTCTGATGACTTCGGCGGTTGCCTTGGCTGCATCTACCACTAGGTCCTTCGCCTTATCACCAACTTCTTTAGTCATTTTGTTCACCTAAAGTCCACAAATTGTTGATAGAGGAATTTAAGACTTCGAAGAAAATAATAAAATTATAATTGTTCCAAAAAAATTTTGAGTTATCATTTGCGATGAAAGAGTTGAAGGGGGGTTGACAGTTTTCTACCCTTATAATTTTTATAATACTCTATAATTCTATTGATGTCAAAATTTTCAAGAAAAATTTATTGTAGTCACAAAATAATTCTTGTTTTAAGTACAGATTTGATGTAATTGGAGGGAGAGCGGAAAAATAGAAAATTGTACGTGGATATCGGATAAAAACTTAAAATCAATATTTTAATTTGAAATTATTTTTTTTTTTATTTTTTTTAAGAATTGGATATGAGTAAAATCTAAATTTACTTTTTTAGCCTCCAAAATTTTTTAGGATTTAAATACTTGTGGTCTGTAAAAAAATTGCCCAAAAACTACTCGACCAAGCCCCTTAAGATAACTTTGAAATATATCTGAACAAGAGTACTATTACTTATTAATATCAAGGCTCTAAGACAATACATAAAACAATGTGAATATACTTGTTTTGTTACGGACATTACCAACAAAAATGGAACTAACATAATATTTTCTTACATTTTCTGCAGTTGAAGCAGCCGTATCTTTCACATATTCACTAGTTTCTTTGACAACTTTTGCCCCTTCCATAACCGCGTTTGCAGCTTCTTTCACTTTTTCACATGCTTCTATGGTCTCTTTATCCTTTTTCGACTGTCATTTGCATCGATCACCAAACACATATATACTACTTGTAATTATTGAAGTATCCAAATTGTAGAGTGTCAATGTAATCATATACTTACTTGTGAAAGTGTAGGGGTAGCAGTGACAAATGCCCTGGGTATCCAAGCATTTCTTACCCAAAGAAATCTGAATGGGGTGAGTTTCAAATTTACGATCATTTTCTTTGATTTGCTTCTTGGTTTAGGAATTAATTCTGTCCCTAACCAATAGCTATAGCATTTTCTTGGCAATTCAAATAAATAGATATAATGGTGGAAAAGGAAGCAATTAATCAACCACTTGTCACAACCATAATAGTTTCTGGTTGGATAATTGCCTCAAGACCAAGTAGTCCGAGTCTAATGGCAGCTCATGTGGTCAATTTTTTTCTATTCTCAACCTAGTTTTGTTTTAAAGCCCTCCTATGGTTTTGTTTAACATCCGTTAGCTTTTTATAGTTTGTAAAATGGATTTAAATTTATAGTGTGTTTGGTAGAGAATATTATCTTAGAATACTAGCTTATAAGCTATAAAACAAATGACATAATATAAGTTATCGTCAAAAAATAATATTATATTGTGAGATCATGTTAAACTTTAACGTTAACATTAACTTATCCATTTGGTAAAGCATTAAAATAATAGTGTAACGCCACCAATGCTCCACTAAACGGGCCTTTATTATTGAACTGAGATTTTTATAAATTATTATTGATAATTATTGAATTAAAATATATATGTAATTGAACCGTAATTATTTATTATTATCAATGTACCAATAACCGAGGGTTATAAAAAGACTTAACTCAATTCATTACTTTCAAATTCTTGTACAATACCTCAACAAATCTTTTGATATCAATTTATTTTTGCTCAATTTGACAATTTACCATTAATTTGCTTGATAATTTTGAAACTATCCAACCAAAAACACATTTGTGAGAATTATTTTTTATTTTTGTCAAATACTTTTTATTCTTTTAGAAAGTAACTTTGATGTGTTATATAAAAAAACTTTGATGTACAATAACTTTTTTTTTAATAATTATTGAATTTTTCTTTAAAAGATAAAAATGTTATTATTTATTTGAATTTAGACTAATTGTAACATCCAGAAATTCGGAAACTTTTCCGAAGGATTTTGTATTGCAGATCGGGTCTCAAATGAGACTATATCGGAGAAAAAGAGTTTAAGTGTTGAAATATAGCTCGGAATATTTTAAAATAGATATTTGATGTATTGGAAATCGCGTGACATGAAAGAACCGCTTACGCGATTTATGTATATTATTCTATACGGGGAAAGTTTCTTATTTCAACTATAAAGATAGAAAACGAACTCTATTTGAGCTGAATTTTAAAAAAATCGAACTCATTTTTCCGAGACGAACAACTTTCGCGTTAAACACTTTTCGAAAATTACAGCAAAAGGACCTCACAATTATGAATTTACGAAAGATACCCAATGATAGGGGCATGTTTGTAATGTGCGGGGACTGAAATGTAATTTCAAAAAGTTTTCTATATATATCCCAAATTTTCCAAAAATCACAAAAATAGGAAAAAGAAACAAAACCTCTCAATTCGACCCCCACTCCCAAAACGCGTGAATGGAGGTGCTGGCCACGCCGGCGGCTTTCCGGCCACCACCAGCCGGCGCGACCAGCCAGAGGGGTGCGCCGGCCACCCCTCTACCTTGTGGTGGCCGGCGGCAGCCCCTGGTCACCGGAAACAGCAGCTGGAGAGAGAGAAAGTCGCGCACATGGGTGTTTTGATCCCGGCTCATCGTTTCATTTCACGACCCTAGCCACCCGCCAAATCAAAGCCGTCGAAGATAACTATAAGATGACGGTGATGATTTTTCCGATCCGTGATCGATTCCACGTAAAACGAGAAGAAGAAGCGGTGGTGAACAGTAACATCAAATGAACATGAGCTCCGATTAGAATTTCGTCGATTCCAACGCGTTCGTGGGATCGTTTGGAGTCCGTAAATGGCCTCGAAATTTTAGTAAGACCTCCCAGTAAAAATTCATTAATTTCAAGTTTTCCGTTAAATGTTCGGATGTTTCCAGTAGCTTTGTAGAGTAACGTAATGATATAAATTAAGTTGTCTAAGCATTACTATATTGAATTTGTGCATTGGTAGAATTCGAGAGAAATCATAGCTAATTCGATTGATCCGATAAGTAAAGCGAGTTTCCGGTAAAATCGTGTTTCACACGTATTTGTGCTTTGGTGAACGTAATTAAGGATATAGGTTAATTATGATGATACACTAGTGTTTGAGTAATTCCAGAAAGGTTCGGAGGGCGTAGGTTCCTTCCGCATCGTTTTCGGAAATTTTTCGGAAGATTTTTCGAAAACGCGTAATTTGCATATTTGAGCTACTGAATTGACATAGAACAATGTTTAATAGTGTAATATATGTATTGGATGTACTATGAGTAATGAAACTGAAAACGAATTTAATTTATATTTTCCCGGATAGTTTGAGGAGTTTATGCTATTAGTAAGTTTTCCGTGATTAACGACCCTCACAGTCCGTATTTTGTATTACAGATAGGGAAAGAGAAAGGATATCATGGACACCAGGTAAGTATCTCACTATGAACTCGTCGTAGTAGACAATGTACGATGATTTATTATGTGTTTAGATATGTATATTGATTGAGGGTTAAAAAAAATATAAGTAACAATAGTTATTGAGTTTTAGAAAGCACGAAATGAGAGTTTCGAGAGGTACAGACAGTGAGATTCATAAAGAGCACGTATAGAAACAGATTATCTGAAAGTATTCATAGTGTTGGGTTTCTAGATAGCAAGCTAGTATCAGCATGAAAAGTTTAGCACAAGCTGTCGTTATATTTTCATAGTTAAACATATCTCCTAGTAGAACATGTTTTCAGTACGAGTGATGTAAAAGTTTTGTAAAAAGTTTTAACTAAGTTTCCAGACCTCGGTTTAGTTTTGGTCAGAGTGTGGAATCAGTGTATGAAATGTGTTTATGTTTAATGACACGTGCAAGCATTTTTCATATGGTTGAGTTTGTTGAAATGAGGTACGGGTCCTTTTGTATTTATTGGACGAGTGAGATGTCACCAGCTCGTAATTGGGTGCGTTCGACTTTGATGTTGTGTATATGTGTAATGAAATTGCATTGCATTTCATTGCATGACTTACATGATCATATGGTTGTTATGATGATACATATGTATTTTGCATACCCAGAGGGAGACACAGTGTTCATTGACAGATACAGACCTAGGACCAGGGGGACGACGATGTGTAACGCCCCTGGATCCTAGTTATTGTTGGGGTTGGTGCTCAGAGCGCCAATTTCTGGTTGTATTTCCTAGAAAATACTATTGTAAAATGTTTTATTATGAATAAAATGAGCAGTTTTTATAATATAATATATCTTCTTATATGGTAAAGACGTAATAGACCTTAAGATGATTAGTCAAGATATTGTTGTAAAAGTGTCGCAACTGACATTGAGTTGTATCATGACGTTGTCATTCTCAGACAGTTCCTGGTCAAGGTTTACACTACTTGGTCAGTAAAGTAAGCCCGTTGAGACCGGTACATGAAAAAGCTCGTTATGACGCATACCGGTACTTGAATATATGATTCCAATGGTTTCTCAATGAACCATGAGTCTTGGGGACTCGTATAAAGATGTAGATGTTTATAGCGGATAAACACTGAATGACTCACCGAAGATTCTTAATAGATGTTACACCAACGTCAGTAAGAATCTTTTCGGGTTGAGTAGCATTTGTGATTCTTTGACTTGAGATACCATTGTGGGCACATGAGACATCTTCCACACTTAGATGGCAGTCACGTCACCAATCAATTTAGATTAGACCTCTACATGTTCATTGGGTGTGGACAGATCCTCAGGGTGTCATGTGTGTGTCGAGATAAAATCTGTCAATTCTGTGTACAGAACATAGGTAGTCCATATATGATTATCAATCAGATAAAAACCATGGGCCCGTGGTACGCTATAGAAGTCACTTATAAGTGTTCTTATAGAGATTGCTAATAGAGGCGTCAACGGGATTGTCCATATAGAGTTTAAGTGTTGAAATATAGCTTGGAATATTTAAAAATAGATATTTGATGTATTGGAAATCGTGTGACATGAAAGAATTGCTTACGCGATTTCTGTATATTATTCTATACGGGGAAAGTTTCTTATTTCGGCTATAAAGATAGCAAACGAACTCCGTTTGAGCTGAATTTTGAATCATCAGACTCATATTTCCGAGACGAACAACATTCGCGTTAAGCACTTTTCGAAATTATAGCAGAAGGACCTCACAATTATGAATTTACGAAAGATACCCAAGGATAGGGGCCGGTTTGTAATGTGCGGGGATTGAAATGTAATTTCAAAAAGTTTTCTATATATACCCCAAATTTTCTAGAAATCACAAAAATAGGCAAAAGAAACAAAACCTCTCAATTCGACCCCCACTCCCAAAACGCGTGAATGGAGGTGCTGGTCACGCCGACGGCTTGCTGGCCATCGCCAGCCGGCGCTACCAGCCAGAGGGGTGCGCCGGCCACCCCTCCACCTTGTGGTGGCCGGCGGCAGCCCCCAGGTCGCCGGAAACAGCCACTGGAGAGAGAGAAAGTCACGCACATGGGTATTTTGATCCCGGCTCATCGTTTCGTTTCACGACCCGAGCCACCCGCCAAATCGAAGCCCTCGAAGAGTACTATAAGATGGCGGTGACGATTATTTCGATCCGTGATCGATTCCATGCAAAACAAGGAGAAGAAGCGGTGGTGAACAGTAACATTGAATGAACAGTAGCTTCGATCAGAATTCCGTCGATTCCAGCGCGTTCGTGGGATCGTTTGGAGTCCGTATATGGCCTCGAAATCTTGGTAAGACCTCCCGGTAAAAATTCATTAATTTCAAGTTTTCCGTTAAATGTTCAGATATTTCCAGTAACTTTGTAGAGTAATGTAATGATATAAATTAAGTTTTCTAAGCATTACTATATTGAATTTGTGCATTGGTAGAATTCGAGAGAAATCAGAGCTAATTCGATTGATCCGATAAGTAAAGCGAGTTTCCGGTAAAATCGCGTTTCACACGCATTTGTGCTTTGGTGAACGTAATTAAGGATATAGGTTATTATGATGATACACTAGTGTTTGAGTAATTCCAGAAAGGTTCGAAGGGCGTACGTTCCTTCCGCATCGTTTTCGGAAATTTTTTGGATAATTTTTCGGAAACGCGTAATTTGCATATTTGAGCTACTGAATTGACATAGAACAATGGTTAATGGTGTAATATAAGTATTGGATGTACTATGAGTAATGAAACTGAAAATGAATTTAATTTAGAATTTCCCGGATAGTTTGAGGAGTTTATGCTATCAGTAAGTTTTCCGTGATTAACGACCCTCACAATCTGTATTTTGTATTATAGATAGGGAAAAAGAAAGGATATCATGAACACCAGGTAAGTATCTCACTATGAACTCGTCGTAGTAGCCAAGGTACGATGATTGATTATGTTTTTAGATATGTATATTGATTGAAGGCTAAAAAAAAATATAAGTAACAGTAGTTATGGAGTTTTAGAAAGCATGAAATGAGAGTTTCGAGAGGTACAGACAGTGAGATTCATAAAGAGCACGTATAGAAGCAGATTATCTGAATGTATTCATAGTGTTGGGTTTCTAGATAGAAAGTTAGTATCAGCATGAAAAGTTTAGCACAAGCTGTCGTTACATTTTCATAGTTAAACATATCTCCTAGTAGAACACGTTTTCAGTACGAGTGGTGTAGGAGTTTTGTAAACAGTTTTAACTAAGTTTCCAGACCTCGGTTTAGTTTTGGTCAGAGTGTGGAATCAGTGTATGAAATGTGTTTATGTTTAATGACACGTGCGAGCATTTTTCATATGGTTGAGTTTGTTGAAATGAGGTACGGGTCCTTTTGTATGTATTGGACGAGTGAGATGTCACCAGCTCGTAATTGGGTGCGGTCGACTTTGCTGTTGTGTATAGGTGTAATGAAATTGCATTGCATTTCATTGCATGACTTATATAATCATATGGTTGTTATGATGATACATATGTATTTTGCATACCCAGAGGGAGACACAGTGTTCATTGACAGATACAGACCCAGGACCAGGGGACGACGATGTGTAACGCCCCTGGATCCTAGTTATTGTTGGGGTTGGTGCTCAGAGCGCCAATTTCCGGTTGTATTTCCTAGAAAATACTATTGTAAAACGTTTTATTATGAATAAAATGAGCAATTTCTATAATATAATATATCTTCTTATATGGTAAAGACGTAATAGACCTTAGGATGATTAGTCAAGATACTGTTGTAAAAGTGTCGCAACTGACATTGAGTTGTATCATGACGTTGTCATTCTCAGACAGTTCCTGATCAAGTTTACACTACTTGGTCAGTAAAGTAAGCCCGTTGAGACCGGTACATGAAAAAGCTCGTTATGACGCATACCGGTACTTGAATATATGATTCCAATGGTTTCTCAATGAACCATGAGTCTTGGGGACTCGTATAAAGATGTAGATGTTTATAGGATAAACACTGAATGACTCACCGAAGATTCTTAATAGATGTTACACCAACGTCAGTAGAATCTTTTCGGGTTGAGTAGCATTTGTGATTCTTTGACTTGAGATACCATTGTGGGCACATGAGACATCTTCCACACTTAGATGGCAGTCACGTCACCAATCAATTTAGATTAGACCTCTACATGTTCATTGGGTGTGGACAGATCCTCAGGGTGTCATGTGTGTGTCGAGATAAAATCTGTCAATTCTGTGTACAGAACATAGGTAGTCCATATATGATTATCAATCAGATAAAAACCATGGGCCTGTGGTACACTTTAGAAGTCACTTCTAAGTGTTCTTAGAGAGATTGCTAATAGAGACGTCAATGGGATTGTCCCTATAGAGATTTGACGTTTACATCTATATCTCTGGGATATAGATGTATACTTGTGACGGAAGAATTATACATTTTCCATGACCTCGACCTGTATGATTCATTGTTATCCATTGTCATCATAATTTACGGGTGGGTAAATTATGGACAAGAAATTAGATTTCGTGACGGATATGCCTGAATCTAGAGTCTTACTAGTGAAATATACTTGTAGAGCACTATGGTAACTTTTATGAATAATACTGATTATTTATAAGTCGTTTAAAGGTTAAACGAAAAATACATATGAAGGGACCAATTAGCCTTTTCCTAATTTTTGTGTATTTGCATTTAATGATAGATTTTATCAAATATACATTAATTAAATGTCAAATTATGATATTTGACTAATATCATAAATATATATGTATTTGCATATTTAAAGTAAATATAATTCATATATTTAAAATATTTGTATTTAAATAATTATTTAATTATTTAATTATTTAATGTTAAATGATTAAATTAATAAAATATAATATCTTAAAGTTGTGATATTTATGGAAATACTTTAGTTGCTTTTGTTAACTTGTTGAATAATTCATTAAATTTTTAATGATCATTTAACAAGTTGATAAAGTAAACTTTAAATGAAACCAAAATAATATCTAGTTATTAATATTGCTTCCAAATTCGGCCAAGGTCTGTTTTGTGAAGTATATAGTGTTTTGTTTCATTTCATTAGGTTTAGGTTTAGGTTTTCATAAGTCACAAAAATAAACACAAAATAGTCGAGAGAAAAAAGCTTGAAGGCTAAAGAAGAAAGCTTGGAAAATATTTGTTTTTGTAAGTTTTTCTTTAAAGTCTTCAACATAGAAAATGTTTCTAAGATAGTTAGCTTCAACTTGTGTTGCTTGTATGTTGTCTCTTTACTTATAGTTGTGTTTTAATTGATTATGAACTGGAATGAAAGATGTATGCATGAATGGTTCCAAGTGAGATTGAAATGGTTTCATAAGCTCTCTTTTGATTATTTGATAATCAAGTTGCCATTATAGAGTTGTTGAGTCACTTCTTGGTGACCTAGAATTTTTCTAGAGTTATTTCAAAGTGGTGAGACTTGTTTCGCGTGGTAAAGAATGAATTAAAGTGTTGGATTTTAAAGATTTGGTAATATTGGTCATTTTGATGAAATTGTAAAATTAGGGTTCTTAACCCTTTCCAAATTTAGGGATTTTCATATATGTGATGTATTATAGTGTATATAAGATGCATATAAATTTTTTGGTTGATTGGATTTGATCTTGACATATTTTGAACATAAAAGAACTAAATTGCAAAATTTGAAATTTCTGGGTGCTCACGGCAATTTGACTAAAATTGGGGATTTTGTTGCAATCTGATTTTTGATCAGTTGGACTTGTTGGAAATCATTTTAGAAGTGATTTAGAATCATCCAAAATTGTATTTGACAATTTTAGGACTAAAATGATCAATTTGTAAAGTTATGGGGCAATTCGGTAATTACCAAGAAAATTGATTTCTTGTGTAATTTTTCAGAATTTGATAATTGGATAACTAAATAAATAAGTTTATTTAATTGATCCAAGAAAAATTTCGAAATCAGAAAATTTTGATTTTCCGTGATTCCGCTGCGTTACCGGATTTTCGCCATAAAACCCCTACAAAATGGTATCAGAGCGAGTCTGATTCTGGACACCTTAATATGATTATGATTTTAATTAAATGTTTAATTTAATATTTACTTGATGCATGAATGTGTTTATTTAATTTGATTAAATAGAGTAAAAAGCATCTTTTGCGGAAAATCCTTAATTAATAAGGTTTTATGTTAATTATGTATTTGATGCATATTACATGGTTTGTCTTGTCAATACAGTTTATGGATAATTTTCTATGACTACATCTGAGGCCGTGCCAAAGCTGTGAGGGTGTAGCCGATAGAAATTTATTTATGCAAGATGTATATCAGATACTAGATAAATTCAAGCGAAAACGAAATCATGAACGTGCCAAAGCTGTCAGGGTTATGCAAGTAGCTTGAGTTTATCATTGTTGAGTTTAACCTTGATACGTCTCCTTGTGAACGTGCCAAAGCTATCACAACGAGAAACGACCAGGACCGGAAACCCAGGAGTCACCATTGAGTGATTGACAAGGAGTTGTCTACCTGATGAATATACGTAGGCGAGACCGTGCCAAAGCTGTGAGCTGAAATATATTCATGGGATCCACTTTTCACTATTTGTATTTAATTTAATTATTAAATCTTTGTATTCTGTTTGGGGATTACAGTATTGCATGATTTAGTGGGAGGGGCATTTTTAGATTAAAAATCCATGATCTAGTTAATGCTTTTGATATTAATTGAAACTGCTTAATATCTCCTAATCGTTTTTCGTAATCAATATGATAGATTTACGATGGCGGCACAATCGACTAATCCGTTTTCGCGTATGTTGGATACGAACAAACTTAAAGGAGCTGAGATCTTCGCCGATTGGGATTTGGATTTAAGGATTGTCCTTGATTCCGAGTAGTAGGGATATGTTCTTGAGGGTCCGCTGCCCCTGGTTGTGTGATATTTAATGGGATCCTAGCCCACTAAGAAACGCGGTTTCCCGAGTACTCGACAGAGGGTTAGAGGCTCGCCGAAAAATAGTGGGAGGCAAGAATTAAATTTGCAATATTCATTCAATTACTCACCATATGCGCTCAAACAAATATAATTCGTCAAACGTATTAAATGTTAGTTGGACTAATATTTAAATTGTTGTTTTAATAAATAGTTGGACTATATTCAAACAATTCATTTATAAGTGATTATATAATTGGATTATGATAATCAATATATTTGATTTAATTGAAATTATAGTTGATTAAATAGTTGGACTATTGTAATCATTATAATAAATAGTACCTTAATAATTGATTAAATAGTTGGACTATTAGAATCAAGATATATAACTTGAAAGATTAGTGTTTAAAATATGATCCTGGGGAAAATGTATTAAACGACTTTAATTTTCAAATTGGGAATAAATTTCAGGATGGTCCTGGAAAATAATAAGTTATTTTATTTGATAAAATAATAAATTATGCCAAAGCCTGGAGTTAAGCAAATAAGTGGAACATGATATTTGGAATATTCATGTAATGATGACTTTAGTGCTTAATCCATTATACTTACCGCAGTGGATTTCTTAAATTCTGAATCAGAACTAAGGGTTAGATCCTTAAAGTATGATAACGAAATTGAAGGATTTTTCATAAATCTATTAACTTAGATCTTTGAAATACTAAATTGCAAATAATAACTCTTTGAGGGTTAATGACTATTCTCAAGGAGATAAAGTCAAACTTTGCAATTAGGCAAGTAGCGCAAGGCACACCTTTCTTTGATATTCTAGAAGGCCAAGGCTTGGCCAAAGGCTTCTAGAGTGTTGAAACTGGCAAAGGAAAAATCATTATAATCTTCTGGGAAGGTAAATGACATATCCCAAAATGTCTGCACAAATGTGGCGAACGGGATCCCGAAAGCGTGACTGTCGTTTGGACAAAGCAGACATGAAGGAATTGAAGACGAGCAAGGCTCTGACTTCAAATATGTTTGTCAACATTATGTTCACTACTAGTATTAAAATTGGATTTTAAATACTTAGTGTGGTACATAAATATATATTGAAGTTCAGAATCTGCTGTGAGCAGGATACTGACTTCAGTTAAGATTTAATCTTCGAATTTCAAACGGGACGAGAGTCGCTGTTTTAACCGTAGATACCGAAGTTTAGGAACTACCTTCGGGTGTGTACCTAAATTTGGAAACTGTTATAATGTAACTAGTTTGACTAGGAACATTATCTCTATATCAGTGTTTGACCCGTAGCGGGTGAACCTTTATATTTTAGAACACTAAAGTGTTTTATTATATAAAGATGATATTGAGATAAACACATTAAATGTGAATAACAGCATTTATATTTTGAATATAAATAAATCTCAAATATATATGACAAATAAATAGCTCGAACTGATTTGATCAGAAGAAACTAATTGTGGTATTGTTGTCTAGGACACAATTAAACAAGACTCGTATATCCACACTTTTGAAGAGTGGGTACTCGGACTAATTTGATTCTAATCAAATAAAGTCTATGAATCTAATTTATTGGGCAAAGTGCCTAAAACACTATTTACATGGTAAAAGTGTAAAAGCCACAGATCTATTAGCCCTAGTACATAGTGAAGCAAGTGGGCCCATATCTAGCTAGGCTAGAAATGGATATGAATATTTCGTGACCAATACGGATGTGGCATCGCGTTATGGTTGTGTGTTTCTTTTGAAGAACACAAATCGGAAACTTTTAAAGTTTCGACACGAAATAGACAAACAGATCGGCTATAGTATTATATCATCACGGTAAGACCGTAATGGAAAATACTTAAGCAATAAGTTTCTAATAATACATGAAAGAGTAAAGTATTCTTTCAAAGAGGACTCCTCCCGGAACACGTCAGTTTGACGGTGTGTCCGAACTGAGTAACCGAATTATGTTAGACATCATAAGGTTAATCATGAGTCGCTCAGAGCTACCATTTCCTTCAATGGATAAGCATAAACAGTGCAAGAACTTATTTAGAATAAGGTTCCATAATTATCTGTTTAACAGATATCATATAAGATATGAACGGGAAAGAAACCGGGTTTCTCATTCCTGTAAATTTGGAATGCTGGGCATATGTTTGGATGATACCAAACTAAAACCCAAATTCGATAAGTGCCAAATGTAGGATATCCTAGGGATACCATAAGTATTGTACCTATAAATCTCATAAGAGAACAATTAGATTGTTGCTCACCATGCGGTTTTCCTAAGAGGAATACCGATATGCAGTGGTAAGTGGGAGGATAGTAAAACTCGATGAAAATCGGAGAAATATTGTCCTAGGCACCGAATCTTAATGGAACAAAAATAGTTCATCAAGGATGAAACTATTCCATTAATCTTTGAATACACAAGGACTGCGTATGTCGGAGAGAGTCAGAAAACAACCTGGGGTATGGGTTTCTGATCTCACCTCATAAAGATGTTTATCTTATGAAGTATACCAACTGACTACGTATGAGGAAGTGATACAAGGTATCGACTCCCTAATTATGACAAAATGTCATAAGTCCGAAATGGATTACATGTAAATCAACAAGTTTGGACACTGGTTGATGTACCGCAAGGCATTGTGCCTGCTGGTAATATAAGTCTTCAATGAAGACGTACATGGATGACAACATACCAACGTACTAAGCTAGGCTTGTAGCGGAAAGGTATCGTTATCAACATTGTGTTGATTACGATTCAACCTTTTACCTGTTGCCACGGTGTATCCATTTGGATAATGCTTGCCAAAGCAGTACATTTCATTTATGAAATATGACAGCTTTACGGGAAAATCGCTTTCCTATAAAGGAAACCTTTTGGAGGATGTTTATAACATCCTGTCGATTTTGTCGTACCAAAACTAGCAAACAAGGTTTGCAGGTTAATCGATCCATGTTTGGATTGAAGCAAGCATAGGTTCTAGGAATTGTCGTTTTGATGTAATCATAATAGTTTATGATTTAATTCAAAACGAAATGATTCTTGTGTATATAAGAGGGTTAGTGGGAGCGCACTGACAGTGGCTGTCCTATATAAATAATGATAATAAGTCATTTCTTGGAAATGATATTCCCTATAATAACTATCGGTGAAAGCTTGACTTTCGAAAACTCTCCGTGGAATCATACATTGAAAAAATGTACGCTACCTGGTGTCTCATACGCTTTGAGCATATGAAGTCACAAATAGGCCAATCCGAGTGATAGTCACTGGATTGATGTTAAGAACATCTGTTAGTATCTTAGAGAACTAAAGATGATGTCTTAATCTATGGAGATGGAGAACTTGAAGTGACTGGGATCACTGTTGCAAGTTTCCTAAACCGATAAGACGACTATAAGTCGTAAACGGTACTATACAGTTTGAATAACGGTACAGTGAGCTGGAAATCTTCCAAGCAAGATAATGTTACCTAATAAACAACAAATGCGGGTTATTACTGCAGCTGAAGCAGCAATATAAGCATTCTGGGGTCGTAATAATCTAATTAGATTAGATACAGTTCTGTTAGCAGCTGAGCTAGGCGTCAGCACAGGCTAAAGAATTAATGGTCTCATCAACGATCCAGATACATACTTCAACTATTCATCTGATTCGTTCGGATCATACATCGTGGCGATGTGATGATCGTATAAATCAAATTAGACGATAATCATGCAAATCCGCTGACGAAGTATTTCTCAGCAGTTTGAGCCAACCGTACATAGTTCGGGTGTCAGAGACTCGAGTGACTGGCTATAGGCCAAGTGGGAGATTGTTGGACAATTATGACCCATAGCGTCACTATTTGTACAGATCATGGTGTTGTTGTACAAATTAACTGTGTGACAAAGGAGATTGCACTCTTATAATTTGTGATTAGATCACCTTAGATGTATAAATGATGAGAGGTCCCTATGATTTGTTCCTGGACAGAGAATGATATGAGACACTATCAGTCCACGATGGATAAATCATTGAATATCCCTAGTCAGAGTATTATCGAGATTGGACATCGATAAATACGTAAAAGACTAGTATTACACTTGTGCGCGTTTGTGAGAGCACAACGACATAGTTCTCATATATTTGGGTATAGGATACTCATGCAAGTGTAATAGGAGGTTGTGTTTCACCGATGGTACGGGAAACAGCTTCACTCTGGATAAGACCCCGCGGAATCCCATTGGTAGTATGACTATGTGTCTATGGGAGTCTGCAATCAGGGTAGGTGTATTTGGTCTTAACCTGAGACTTGCACCGCTAATGCATACGACAATCAATATACTTTGGTTGAGGTCGTCCAGGGCTTTAACCGGTTCTGTGTACGCCAATACTGGGTATATTGAGAATCGTAGTGTGTTGGGTGTGATGTCAAGACGGAAGTGTCACTCCAGTCATTTGGAGATGATGGTCACGTAGGATACGGTACTAGTACTCTTAAATGCTGCAGCAATCGGGATAAAATGACAAGGTCAGGTTTATCCGATTATAGAGACTAGTCAACAGACATCTGACATGTGCTTCGTACGGGGCAGACACATTTCCAGCCCCAGGCCTAGCACGTGATCATCCGATGCTGGACAGAAATACGCAATACTACGGTATACTACGCTTGATATAGATCCTTATTCCTGTAAGGATGTTTCCGGAGAATTGGGGAGGCATGGCGCTTTGCTAGAGGCCAACCTTGTCTTGTAATTCGGTATAAACGTAGTACGAGGTACTTACGGTCGTTTCCCAAAGATACACTGATGACTTATAACTCGCAGTCTAAATTAATCTGGGATTAATCAGTAGAGAGAAAATTAATCTGGGATTAATAGAAGAGATATTTTATCTAGGATAAAATATTCATTAAAGAGAGATAACGATTAATTTGGAATTAATCGATTAATTAATATATTTGATATATTAAACGAAATTAGATTTCGACGCGGAATTAAAATTAGATTTTAATTCGGGCGAGCGAATTAATTCGTTAGCGAAGTGAATAGTGACTTCGCTAGGCGTAATCATTTAATTACGACACGACGGAAAATTCGTTAATTTAGAATTAGCGAACCCGAGCCCGAGATAATTTGCGAGCGCATTCGCATTTCGAATTCGAGTGCGGTAAATCAAATCAAGCGTCAAATCGCTAGTCGCATCTAGCGTCACATCAAGCGTCAAATCATGTCACTTTGAGTGATGTGACAATTGATTGGATTGATTGATTGACAAGACTTGATGTGAGTTGTTGGAATGGTTGTTGGCTTTTACTTGTTTGACTTTATAAAGCCAAATTCACATGAAATGCTTGTGAAATTCATATGAGTGTATATATTACACAAATTTGGAAATTCAACCAACATTCTCTCTTTCTTTCATCTTTCTCTTCACGCCCAAAGTGGCTTAATTTTCTGTTTTCTGGTTTTTGAAACCGTGAGCAGTGAGGGGAGCAAGAGTGTTGTTTTGTGGCAAAATAACAAGTGCTAGCACACTTACGAGATATGCGAAGGTGATAGGGAAGCTCACCCATGAGCCGAGAACCGTTTGACGAAGCTTGGAGCTCAAAACCGAAACCAGTGAGGGAAAAATCTGCACTGCAGTTCGCCAAAAACAGTGAGCATTTTGGAGTTTCGTTGCTTGCCGCGTCGCTCAACCGATCGATGTAAGTATTCCGCAACTTCGTCGATGTGTATTCGCAATGTTTTTCATGCTTATAATCGATCCGGGACCTTAATAGAAACCAACATGCATAGGATGTTGATCACGACAGAAGAGGACCTAAGGAAGGGAGTACCGACTCGCCCTCTGAAACCTACTTCACTTTTTGCTTCTTCCCAGACCTGGTCAAAGGGAAAGAAGATGAAAGCGAAAAAGAAGAAGAGTTTCTGTTCTCAACCGCATGGAAAGATAGCAAAGCCCAAGATGGCGTCCAAAGACAAATGCCATCACTGCAGCAAAGTCAGACACTGGAAAAGGAACTGTCATGACTACATTGCCCAGATAAGGAGGGAGAGAACATCTACATCAGGTACATTTATTTTTCCAGTTATTGATATCTCACTGGCTTGTGAAGCTGTTACATCCAGCTGGATTTTAGATTCTTCTTGTTCTATTCACATTTGCAATTCGTTGCAGGTGCTGAAGGAAAGTAAGAAACTGAAGCCTGGAAAGATGTAGTTGCACTTTGGGAATGGAGATTCTCTGGATGCAGTTGCAGTGGGAGTATGTGAGATCCCTTTGCCGAATGGGAAACTTTTGTTGTATGATTGCTACATTGTACTGGGATGTGTAGCAAATATTATATCTCTTTTTGTAATAGATACATAAGGTTATCGTATTAATATTAAGAACTGTTCTTTGTATTTATATGATAAACGTAATATTCAGATCCTTTGTTGTCCAAATGAGCATGGTCATTACATATTGCATACTGCTAAAGATATTTTGAATACTGGGATTAATAAATGTAATTTACCTGTTGTTAATAATACTGAACTTTGGCATATACGGCTAGGTCATATAGGCGTTAAACGCCTTACCCAATTGGATAGGAATGGTTTGATACCAGATCTCACCATTGAACCCTATCCAACTTGTGAATCGTGTATTCATGGTAAGATGACCAAAGCCCAATTTTCTAGTGTTAGAGATTGCGCCACTAACTTACTGGAACTCGTACATTCTGATGTATGTGGTCCACTAAGTCAGACTGCTCACAATGGTTATTCGTACTTCGTTACCTTTACCGATGATCTATCATGATACGGTTATGTCTATCTGATGTGACATAAATCGGAAACCTTTGAAAAGTTCAAGGAGTTCCGAAATGAAGTAGAAAAACAGACTGGTCAATATATTAAATGCCTTCGATCTGATCGAGGCGGCGAATATATGATCAGTGAGTCATGGATTATATGAAGGAGAATATGATTATCGCTCAATATACTCCTCCAGGTACTCCACAACACAATGAAGTGTCTGACGGGAGAAATCAGACTTTATTGGATATGGTCCGATCAATGTTGAGTTTTACAGATTTGTCCTATTTCCTATGGGGCTACTCTCTTTTAACAGTTGCACATCTTTTGAATAATATTCCTTCAAAAGTTGTTCCTACGACTCCGTATGAGATATGGACCAGTAGGAGACCAAATCTTAGTTATATTAAGGTTTGGGGTTGTCCTGCCTATGTCAGAATGACTCAGCCAGATAAGCTTTCGCCTCGATGGCAAAAGTTTAGGTTTGTTGGATTTCCTTCGAACACGAATGGATATATGTTCTATGATACCGAGGGTCGAAATGTGTTCGTAGCTCGCTTCGCAAGATTTCTAGAAGTAGAATTTTTGTCAAAAGGTGGTAATCATAGACAGGTTGAACTTGATGAAGTCCAACCTGAAAACAATGAACCAACGAAGGAACCTGAAGTTCAAGTAGATAAAGAACCTTCAACACACATACTCCATAGGTCACCAAGGGTATCTAGACCTCATGAACGCTTGTATTTGATACAAGAAAAGAGTCTTGATGTTCTCTTAGCTGAAGAGATTGATCCTTTTACCTATAAAGGATCGATGTTGGACATCGACTCCGTGAAATGGCAAAGTACCATGAAATTCGAGTTAGACTCAATGCATGAGAATCAAGTTTGGTACTTGGTTCCGCTTCCCGAAAGATTTGTTACTATTGGTTGTAAATGGATTTACAAGAGGAAGCGGAGCCTGACGGAAATGTTGAAACCTATAAGGTCGGACTGGTAGCAAAAGGTTACAGGCAGCGACCTGGCGTCGACTACGATGAAACTTTTTCACCAGTAGCAATGCTTAAGTCTATTAGGATTTTGATTTCTATAGCTGCGTATCATGACTACAAGATTCGGCAAATAGATGTCAAAATGGCTTTTCTAAATGGATTTCTTGAGGAAGAAATCTATATGGAACAGCCGAAAGGTTTTGCGTCCAGCGAAAACTCGGGTATGGTATGTAAGCTTAAGAAGTCCATTTATGGACTTAAACAAGCTTCACGAAGTTGGAATCTTCGATTCGACGAGATTATTAGATCTTCTGGTTTTTTCAAGAATTCGGAAGAATCCTGTGTGTATCAGAAGACCAATGGGAGCATGTTAGTATTTTTAATCCTCTATGTTGACGACATCCTAATCATTGGGAATGATATAGGGATGTTACAAGGCGTCAAAGCTTACCTCTGTAAGAATTTCTCCATGAAGGACCTGGGAGAACTTCCTATGTTTTAGGGATAAAAATCTATAGAGATAGATAAATGAAGCTGATTGGGTTATCCCAATCAACGTACATAGATAAGATCTTGGAACGGTATAATTTTGGTAACTGTAAGACATCAAACATACCGTTCAGACATAGGATTCATCTTTCGAAGAAGATGAGTCCACAAACAGAAGATGAGAAGGTTAGAATGTCTACCAATCTTATGCTTCGTGTTTGGGTAGCATAATGTATGCCATGTTATGTACTAGGCCTGATATCAGTTTCACTGTTGGGGTAACTAGTAGATATCAGTCCAATCCAGGAAATGACCATTGGATGGCCATTAAACATATCCTGAAGTATCTTAAAGATGATGAGCGGAAAATATATCAATATTTATCGCCCATTTTACTTAATATTTTGTTTAGTTTCTCGGGTTTGATGAATGTTTTGATATGTTTTAGTTTATTTTGCAGATAAAATAATATTGGGACTCAATGAAATCATTTAGAACGAAATGTGGGTCAAATAAGGGCAAATATTGGACTTGACATATTAATTTTGGAGATTGGAAACTTGAAAGGGCGTTTTAATGGCAAATATTGGACTTGACATATTAATTTTGGAGATTGGAAACTTGAAAGGGCGTTTTAACGAAGTGCAATTTTGGAAATTCCAATTTTGCGCATCTGTCGTATTTTGGGCATAACGTTTTACTCCGATATCGGATTGAGCTGATTCAAGTTCCAGATAAAATAAGACTCAAAGCTCTACAACTTTAAAAGACAAAATAATTTCGAATTCTGAATATTTTATGACCGAAATTGATTAAACATCCTTAAGTATGTTATCTGTAATTATTAAAGTCATTTTCAAAGCAAAAAAATAAATTAATAAATAAATAATAAAAATTATCAAATCACCACCAACACATGATAGCAATTAGTGGAGCAATTAATAATGGATTTGGTGGAGAATTTGATGGATGAATGATGGAGGTAAAATTTTGCCTATAAATACCAAGCCATTTCATTTGTAAATTCATACTTTCTTCTAAGGAATTCCTTAAGAATACTAAAAAGATTGTATCTTGTTTGTTTATTTACAACTTTCAGTAATTAATTTCCGCTTTCGCACTTTCTTTTCTTTACTTTTTAGTTTTTACTTTCCGCAATTTACTTTTACGCACAATATTTTTCTTTCTTTAATTTTCAGTTTTTACTTTTCAGTAATGAGGAGGTAACTCCCCTTTGCTAGGGTAAAAGGTAAAATTTTTATTACTAATATTTAGATTAATTGTTACATCCCAGATTTTCGGGACTGTTCTAGAAGATTCCCGTAACGATGTTAAAGCCTCGGATCAGGATAATAATGAAGAGCAAGAGTTCAAGTGATGATATATGAGTTGGAATAATATATTTTGAATATTCGACGCGTCGGATAACGCTTGAGATCAAAAGCCAGTTGCGCGATTTTCGTAAAACGCGTAAAGTTTACTGTTTTGACCACAGAGTTAGCAAACGAACTCCGACCAAGTTGATTCTTGAACCATCAGACTCGCTTTTCCGAGATGAAAAACTTTCGTGTTGACCACTTTTCAAAAATCACGTCAGAAGGGGCTTCGAAAGGGCTGATTTCCGAAAATACCCTTCATAGTGGGGGCATTTTGGTCATTTTCGGATGATTGATATTTGTGTTTTTATTATTATTATTATTATTATTATTATTATTATTCAAAGCATTTACAAAAAGAAACAAAAAGGAAACAAAAAAAAAACGTGCAGTGCACGCGTGAGAGAGAGAGGGAAGCGCCGGCGATGATCTGGCCGGAGTTGGGGCGGCGCACCTGCGGGGTTTTGATCGTCCGCCGATGCGGAGCACACCGGTGGCCGGCGTCGGTGCTGTGGACGCCGGAATCAGCGAGAAAGAGGAAGAAACGGTCGCGGCAATGGGTCTCTTATTTCCGGCTCGTCGGTTCGTTTCACGGCTCGAGCCACCTACCAAATCGAAGCTCTCGGAGAGTACTACAAGTATGCGGAATCGATTTCGCCGAACAGCGGCCGGAATCACGCAAAACGAGGAGAGAAGCGGTGGTGAACAGTAAACCCACGATGAATAGTAGCTCCGATCGAAATTCCGATGACACCAGCGCGTTCGTATGGCCGATGGGAGACCGAATATGGCCTCGGAATTTTGATCGGGTCCAGAGTCGGAGTGTCCACCAAGCCAGGTAAGTAACTCATGCTACGAACACTTAAGGGATTTACTATTGTTCGAAATTAGTTATAAAATAAAGATGTATATAGCGTATGCATGAAACCTATATATATATAAAGATGAGTGTAGAAGAAAGAGACAGGTGTAGTATATACACATATAGATATGAACAAGCAATTATGAGCATGTGTATGAGCATGTAGAAGTAAAGAGTTACATATCTAGGTATAAATGGGTATATATGTATGGATAGAACATATGAATTCATTGATGTTGAGTTTCCGGCCTGAGGCCGAGATTGTTACGTTCTTGTTGTATATGGATGCTGGCTACAGGCCATGTTGCATGATGTTACGAATACATCATGCCAAAATTTCGTTAGAATCAGAGGCTTATGGAGATAGGTTTAGCCTGTCTCCTGCCGGTAGCATCCTGGCCTAGGCGGGATGTTACAAAGATGGTTTCAGAGCATGGTTTACGAGTCAGAGTCAGTAGCATAGTCTAGAAGTCAGTGACTGCAACTGTGGGGATACAGCTGTCGGAAATTGTCTTCAGTTTGGTAGAGACTATGTAGGTCTCTGTTTGTTTCTTTTATGATTGTTTGACGTGATCTGATTATATTATTCAGTGCCTTGCCTGGTTGAATATGAGTCCATGGGTGACTCATTTGTCGTACATAGTCTAGTTATCTCCGTATGGGGGGAGATTAGATTAAGTTAGTACTTCAGCGACCCTTTTTAGATCAGAGAACTAGCATAAATGAGATAGTACCAGTATAGGGCCCTTCTGAGGCCAGAGGACTCGAGATCAGAACCAGAATAGTATAGCTAGAGATAAGAATTAGATTAGTATAGTCAGAGTTGAGAATCAGATCAGTACAATCAGTTTAGAGCCGTAGATGGGCCGTTATGGATGCTAGCTTATAGAGAGATTAGTTAACAGTTGGGACAAAAAAGCGATATTAGTGGAGTTTAGAGTAAGGTAGTTTCCACACGATCGATCGGGTTCGATTCAGCAGTTATAGGGATGGAGAAATTTCGAGGTCGAAATTTTTATAAGGAGGGGTGAATGTAACATCCCAGATTTTCGGGACTATTCTAGAAGATTCCCGGAACGATGTTATAGCCTCGGATCAGGATAATAATGAAGAGCAAGAGTTCAAGTGATGATATATGAGTTGGAATAATATATTTTGAATATTCGACGCGTCGGATAACGCTTGGGATCAAAAGCCAGTTGCGAGATTTTCGTAAAACGCGTAAAGTTTACTGTTTTGACCACAAAATTAGCAAACGAACTCCGAACGTGTTGATTCTTAAACCATCGGACTCGTTTTTCCGAGACGAAAAACTTTCGTGTTGACCACTTTTCAAAAATCACGTCAGAAGGGCTTCAAAAGGGCTGATTTCCGAAAATACCCTTCCTAGTGGGGGCATTTTGGTCATTTTCGGATTATTGATATTTGTGTTTTTATTATTATTATTAATATTATTTATTCAAAGCATTTACAAAAAGAAACAAAAAGGAAAAAAAAAAAAAACATGCAGTGCACGCGTGAGAGAGAGAGGGAAGCACCGGCGATGATCTGGCCGGAGTTGGGGCGGCGCACCGGCGGGGTTTTGATCGTCCGGCGATGGGGAGCACACCGGTGGCCGGCATCGGTGCTGTGGACGCCGGAATCGGCGGGAAAGAGGAATAAACGGTCGCGGCAATGGGTCTCGTATTTCCTGCTCGTCGGTTCGTTTCACGGCCCGAGCCACCTACCAAATCGAAGGTCTCATAGAGTACTACAAGTATGCGGAATCGATTTCGCCGAACAACGGCCAGAATCACGTAAAACGTAGAGAGAAGCGGCGGTGAACAGTAAACCCATGACGAACAGTAGCTCCGATCGGAATTCCGATGACACCATCGCGTTCGTATGGCCGATGGGAGTCCGAATATGGCCTCGGAATTTTGATCGGGTCCAGAGTCGGAGTGTCCGCGAAGCCAAGTAAGTAACTCATGCTACAAACACTTAAGGGATTTACTATTGTTCGAAATTAGTTATAAAATAAAGATGTATATAGCGTATGCATGAAACCTATATATATATATATATAAAGATGAGTGTAGAAGAATGAGACAGGTGTAGTATATACATATATAGATATGAACAAGTAATTATAAGCATATGCATGAGCATATAGAAGTAAAGAGTTACATATCTAGGTATAAACTGGTATATATGTATGGATAGAACATATTAATGCATTGATATTGAGTTTCCGGCCTGAAACCGAGATTGTTATGTTCTTGTTGTATATGGATGCTGGCTACAGGCCAGGTTGCATGATGTTACGAATACATCATGCCGAAATTTCGTTAGAATCAGAGGCTTATGGAGATGGGTTTAGCCTGTCTCCTGCCGGTAGCATCCTGGCCTAGGCGGGATGTTACATTAATCTCCCTTAATTATAATATATAAACTAGTTAAAACCTGACTTAACGAGGATACCGACATATTGGTCTGTTGGTAATTATTTAAATTGATTTTAAACTGACTAAACTGGATACCGCCTGATTGGTCGGTTGTTAATGAATTATTAATTTGACTTAATCTGGATACCGCATTTATGGCTGGTCGGTAATTATCATGCAAAGTTAATATATTATATTAAGGGAGATATCTAAAATAGAAGTAATAAAAGTGGATCATTTTACCTCAGCATTTTCTTTTATTGTACTTTTACTTTATTTACTTTTTAGTAATTTACTTTCACCATTTACTTTTCAGCAATTTACTTTTCAGCAATTTACTTTTCAGCATTTTACTTTTCAGTAATTTACTTTTCAGCATTTTACTTTTCAGCATTTAATTTTCAGTATTTAATTTCAAAATTTACTTTCCGTCATTTACTTTTCAGCAATTTACTTTTCAGCATTTTACTTTATGTCTTTTATTTTATTTAAGTTTTTACTACCCGTAAATATGTGTCGTAATTAAGCCAGTTATCTAGGGTTGTGATGAAGTTCAATATCACCGGTTTATAAGGGGTTAAATTACGGTTTGGGTAATATAAAGTTTTATTTATTGAGTCTTAGTCTTAAAGCATCTTGTTAACTGGAAATTAATAAGATTGATTCGGTAAACTTAAAATGAACTTGGAAAAAAGATTTTAGGTTTAAGACCTTAGACTTAATAGCCCACGATCTTCCTTGAGGATATATAACCATTTAATAGATTTCCTTACAGGATAGGAATATACCTGTCGGGCGGGGGTAGCCATAATTTAATCTTAATAAATTCAGATAACTTGGTTAACATAGGAATATGATTAATTGGGTTATACTGGGTATTTGTATTTGACCATCGGAAGAGGCTTTTACATAATTTCGTGTTCCAGGTTAATAAACCAATATATTACACAAATGAAAAATAAGCATTTCATCTTTTAAAAAGATATTGGAATGATTCACAACCCTGGATAGTTTTATAAATTTGAATTTTCTTCAATCTACTTTCAAGCAATTTTATTTACTTGTTTTAAGTTTTAAAGTCACCACCCAATCAAACAACCAATCCATTAGATACTTGTAAATATTTAACTTCATAAATTAATAACAAAAGGTTTTAAGTCCTCGTGGGATCGATACTTTTATACTACTTGAACGATACATGTGCTTGCTTTATACGTGTGTGATTACGCTCTAGTCAAGTTTTTGTCGCCGTTGTCGGGGACATATTTATCTTTCACTATTAATTTTGAGGTTAGATACATTTACTTGTATCTAATTTTCTTTGTACTTATTGTTTTTGTTTTATTGTGTTTCAGGTTCTCAGACACTACATGAGACGAACCAGAAGCTTTGAACTCCGACCGCTTGACCCAGAGATTGAAAGAACCATCAGACAGTTGAGAAGGGAAAGGCGAGAAGGCCAAGAAGCAATCATTAACATGGAACCTGAACCTTTGAACGTTGCACCACCAATTCCCATTCGAGACAGAACCATTCTGGTGGTTGACAGACTCATTTCTTGTATTGTACTTCCTCTCTTACCAGCAAATGCGGGTGACATCAAAACATGCATCCAGATGATTCAGCAGTCAGTACAGTTTGGGGGAAATGCAACTGAAGATCCTAATGCCCACATCAGCAACTTCCTGGAAGTTTGTGGTACTTTCAATTACAATCGAGCAACTGAAGAAGCAATGAGACTGTAAGTTTTTCCATATTCCCTGAAAGAAAAAGCTAAAGCTTGGCTACATTTGTTACCAGCAGGTTCCATCACAACTTAGAACATTCTAGCCACTAAATTCCTTGCAAAGTACTTTCCACCAGCCAAAACTGCAAAGTTGAGGAATAACATCACATCCTTCGTGCAACAAGATTCAGAATCCCTTTGCGAAGCTTGGGAAAGATTTATGAAGTTGGAGCCAACACAGCACTGAATTCCAAACTGGAAATGATTTGCAAAAATCTGGAAACTCTTAACATGAAAGTTAATGGTGGATCCACAAGTTCACCATTTGGAGGAGTACCTGAGTCAGAATCTTACAACCAACAAGAAGAGACAGTGAACTATGTCAACAATTTCAACAGACAGGGGAACAATCCATATTCCAACACCTATAACCCAAGGTGGAGGTATCACCTCAATTTTGCATGGAGCAACAATTCAGGGCAAAAGAACTACCCACCACCTGGATTCCAACAACCAAATAAAAGCCAGGAGCATGAAAAAGAACCAGGAATAACAGAAGTGCTGGCCCAGTTGAAGAAGCAAGAAGCAAAATATGATGATTTAGCAGTTATGGTTCAAAATCAAGTAGCATTGAATCAAAGCCATTCAGCCTCTATTAAAGCACTGGAAAATCAAATGGGACAACTGGCCAATGCTCAGAGTTACAGACCGCCAAGAAATCTTCCCAGCAACACAGAACCAAATCCAAGGAACCGAGGGAAGAAGCAATGTCAAGCCATTACTTTGAAAAGCGGTACTGAAATCAACAAAGATGTTGGAATCAAGGCAACCATTGAAGAAGTTCCAAAAGATGCAGTTCCACAGATGGAGGAAAAATAAGCAAAGGAAAAAGATCAAGAAAGAATCACTTTACCTCCACATTTTCATTAACGACTCCAGAAAAACAAATTGGATAAACAGTTTGCTCGATTCTTGGAGGTGTTCAAAAAGCTACATATCAACATTCCATTTGCAGAAGCCTTGGAAGAAATGCCCAGCTATGTCAAATTCATGAAAGACATTCTTTCACGAAAATGGAGATTCGGAGATTACGAGACAATAGCATTGACAGAGGAATGCAGCGCCATCATTCAGAGGAAACTTACCCCGAAGTTGAAAGATCCTGGCAGTTTCACAGTTCCTTGCACCATTGGAGAACATTATATTGGTAAGGCTTTATGTGATTTAGGTGCAAGTGTTAATTTAATGCCTTTTTCTATTTACAGGAAACTACAAATCGGAGAAGCAATGCCTACCTCAGTCTTTCTACAACTTTCTGATCGAACGCTCGCATTTTCGAGAGGTGTCGTTGAAGATGTGTTGGTCAAAGTAGACAAACTCATTCTCCCAGCAGATTTCATTATCCTTGACATGGAAGAAGACAAAGATGTTCCTATCATCCTTGGGAGACCATTCTTGGCTACAGGTCGAACTGTGATTGATGTGAAAAAATGAGAACTAACTATGAAAGTACAGGACCAAGAAGTTACCTTCAATATTTTCAAAGCCATGAAATTCCCGAGTTAAGAAAATGAGGAAGAATGTTTCAGAATTGATGTTGTTGATAGTATCATTCATGATACTGATACAGTTCCCACGGACAAACTTGAAGCTTGCGTCACTAACATGACTGACAACGAGCTAGATGCTGAAATTCTAGAATGTATCAACTATCTTGACAAGCCATTCCGATTCAAATCGACACCACCCGTGGAAAGTCTGGAACTTCCGAAGAAAGATCGAATCAAGCCCTTAATTGAAGAACCACCGCAGCTGGAGCTGAAGCTATTATCGAGTCACCTCAGGTATGCATTTCTTGGAAACTCTTCTGAATTACCTGTTATTATTTTTTATTCGCTAACATTAGAGCAGGAAGAAAAGTTGCTGAGAGTGTTACGAGAAAACAAGAAAGCCATTGGCTAGACTATAGCAGACATTCGAGGCATTAGTCCATCATTTTGCATGCACAAGATTCTGATGATTGACGAGTACAGACCCACAATGGAGCATCAACGGAGATTAAATCCAATCTTGAAGGAGGTCGTGAAGAAAGAAATCATCAAATGGTTGGATGTTGGCATCATCTACCCCATCTCAGACAGTAGTTGGGTGAGTCCTATGCAGTGTGTACTAAAGAAATGAGGAATTACTGTCATCACAAATGAAAAGAACGAGCTGATTCCAACAAGAATGGTGACTGGATGGAGAGTATGCATGGACTACCGGAAGCTGAACAAAGCAACAGGGAAAGATCATTTTCCGCTGCCATTTATTGATCAGATGCTAGACAGACTGGCGGGACATGAGTTCTATTGCTTTCTGGACGGATACTCGGGGTACAATCAGATTTCCATCGCCCCAGAAGATCAGGAGAAAACTACATTTACATGTTTGTATAGTACTTTTCCTTTCCGCAGAATGCCATTTGGACTATGTAATGCTCCTGCCATATTCCAACGTTGCATGATGGCCATCTTCTCAGACATGCTAGAACAGAGTATGGAGGTTTTTATGGATGACTTCTCTGTGTTTGGAGATTCTTTTGACCACTGCTTGCAAAATCTGGAACATGTGTTACAAAGGTGCGAAGATACAAACTTGGTACTCAATTGGGAGAAATATCATTTTATGGTGCAGTAAGACATTGTTCTTGGACACTGGATCTCACAAAAGGGAATCGAGGTAGACAAAGCAAAGATCGAGACAATTGAAAAACTACCTCCACCCACATTTGTCAAAGGGATTCAGAGTTTTCTCGGACATGCTCGCTTTTACAGTAGATTTATCAAAGACTTCTCAAAAATTCCAAAACCTCTTTGCAATCTTCTGGAGAAAGATGTGTCTTTCAACTTCACCAAAGAATGTCAGGAAGCCTTTGAGATCCTAAAACATAAGCTGGTCTCTGCCCCCATCATAGTAGGACCGGACTGGACCCTTCTATTTGAGGTGATGTGCGATGCTAGTGATTTTGCTGTAGGAGTAGTTTTGGGACAACACAAAGCAAAGATCTTCCATGCCATTTACTATTCCAGCAGAACTCTGAATGAAGCTCAACTCAACTACACAACCACTGAAAAGGAGCTACTTGCAGTTGTGTTCGCTTTTGACAAATTCCGCTCTTATCTGCTGGGTCCCAAAGTGGTGGTCTACACAGATCATTCAGCAATCAAATACCTGATCGCAAAGAAAGATGCCAAGCCCAGATTGATCCGTTGGATACTTCTTCTGCAAGAATTTGACGTGGAGATCAGACACAGAAATGAACAGAAAACCAGGTGGTAGATCATTTATCAAGGCTCGAGAATGGAGAAACAGCTGGCAAAGAATTGACAATCAAAGAAACTTTTCCAGATGAACAACTATTTGCCATGAAACAGCAGGAAGTCCCTTGGTATGCTAACTATGTCAACTATATAGTTTCTGGAAAATGGTCGTTGGATTGGACAACTCAACAAAGGAAGAAATTCTTCAAAGAAGTCAAACACTATGTCTGGGATGAGCCGTACTTGTTCAAACATTGTGCTGATCAATTACTAAGACGATGTGTTCCACAGGAGGAGGTCAACGGTGTTTTGCAACTCTGTCATTCATCACCATATGGCGGACACTTCAGCGGGAATAAAAATGTAGCAAAAGTCCTACAATCAGGTTTGTTCTGGCCCACTCTTTTTAAAGATGCTTATCTATTTGCTCTTCAATGTGACAGGTGCTAGAGAGCGGGGAATATTTCGTGGAGAAATGAAGGACCGTTGCAAAATATTTTGGAAGTGGAGATATTTGATATATGGGGTATTGATTTTATGGGACCATTTGTTCTATCATTCGGAAACCTGTACATACTGGTTGTTGTAGACTACGTCTCAAAATGGGTTGAAGCAATTGCACTGCCATCCAATGATTCAAAAGTGGTGATCAAGTTCCTGAAAAAGAATATTTTCACTCGCTTCGGAACACCTCGCTCAATTTTCAGTGATGGTGGCTCACATTTCTACAACAGATACTTCGATGCACTCTTATCCAAATACGGAGTTACTCATAAGGTTGCCACAGCCTATCATCCACAGTCAAACGGGAAAGTTGAAGTTTCAAACAGGGAGATCAAAAGAATCTTGGAGAGAACCGTTGGATCAACAAGGAATGACTGGTCTGAAAAACTGGATGACGCATTATGGGCCTACCGGACAGCTTACAAGACACCCATTGGTATGTCCCCATATCAAATGGTGTTCGGGAAATCATGCCATCTGCTAGTTGAGTTTGAACACAAGGCGTATTGGGCACTGAAGAAGTTGAATCTTGATCCATAAGCTGCATGAGAGAAAAGACTTCACCAACTCAATGAGTTGGAGGAATTTTTCCTACAGGCTTATGAGAATGCCAAACTGTACAAAGAGAAGACCAAGAAATGGCATGACCGAAAAATTGTGCGCAAACAATTGGAACCAGGGTAGCAAGTGTTGTTGTACGATTCAAGGTTGAAACTTTTTCCTGGAAAGATGAAATCAAAATCGTCAGGTCCATTTGTGATTACTCAGATGTCGCCCTATGGAGTTTTTGAGATATACAATCCCAAGTCGAGCAACACATTCAAAGTTAACAGCCAGCGTGTCTACTTGTACAGAACATGGTGTTGTTGTACAAATCAACTATGTGACAAAGGAAATTGCTCTTTTATCATTTGTAATTGGATTACTGGGATATATAAATGATAAAATTCCTTATGATTAGTTCTGGATTGAGATGATATGAGACAATATCAATCCACCAAGGTTTAATCATTAAATATCCATAGTCGTAGTATTATCGAGACTGGACATCGATGATACGGAATAGACTAGTATTACACTTGTGCGCGTTGTGCGAGCATAATGGCATAGTTCTCATATATTTAAGTATTGGATACTTATGCAAGTGTGATAGGAGGTTGTATTTACCGATGGTACGGGAACAGCTTCGCTCTGGATAGACCCATCGGAATCCCATGGTAGTATGACTATGTGTCTATAGGAGTCCGAATCAGGGTAGGAGTATTTGATCTTAACCTGAGACTTGCATCGCTAATACTTGCGACAATCAGTATACTTTGGTTTTGGTCGTCCGGGGCTTTAACAGGTTCTGTGTACGCCTCTTCTGGGTATACTGAGAATCGTAGTGTATTGGGTGTGATGTCAAGATGGAAGTATCACTTCAGTCATATGGAAATGATGATCACGTAGGATACGGAACTAGTACTCTTAAGTACTGCAGTCATCGGGATAATATGACTAGGTCATGCTTATCCGATTAAAGAGACTAGCTACCAGAGATCTGATATGTGCTTCGTACGGGGCAGACACAATTCCAGTCCCAGACCTAGCATGTGACATCCGATACTGGATCGCAATACGCAATACTACGTATACTACGCCTGACATAGATTACATATTCCTTAAAAGAATATTTCTGGAGAATTGGGTAGGCACGGCGTTTTGCTAGAAGCCAACCATGTCTTGTAAATCGGTAAGAACGTGGTACCGGGTACGCACGTATTCGGATACTCCGATGACCAGATTTACTGCCAACATATCCAGGGATCTCATGGGTCGCTTCCCGAAGATTCACCGATGACGTATGACTCGAACATAATTAATCTGAGATTAATTGGAATAGAGAGAGAATTAATCTGGGATTAATTGCGGAAAGAATTTTATCTGGGATAAAATTCAATTAAAAGAGAGAGAACGATTAATTTGGAATTAATCGATAAAATAATATATTCGATATATTATATGAAATTATATTTCATAACGGAATTAAAATTAGATTTTAATTCGGGCGAACGAATTAATTTATAATTAATTCGGGAGCGACTTTAATAGTAATTTTACTAGGCATAATTATTTAATTAAATTTGATTTAATTATGTCGCAACGGAAAATTCGTTAATTCGGAATTAACGAACCCGAGCTCAGAATGTGTTTGTCGGCCCACTCAGATTTTGAATTAAAGTGAGGCCCACAAGTCACATCACAAGTCACAGCTCAAGTCACATCACTTGTCCATCAAGTGTCAATTTGGTGATGGAAGTGGTTGGAGGCTTTAAATGCATTTTTCCCTCCAAGACTTTACTTTTGCTTTTTGGAAAATCATATACCAAAGTTGAGTTTGACTTTTGAAATGTGTGGTAATTGTTTTAGAAACAAAAATTACCAAAAACAATTCACTCTCTCTTTCTTCTCTATGGCCGAAACTTAGCCATCAATTTTCTCTCCCAATGCCGTGAGCCTAGGGCTCATTTGTTTCTTGATTTTGCTTCAAAATCAAAGGTGCTAGCACATCCAAGGAGTCATTCAAAAGTGTTAGGGAAATCTATCCATGAGTTTATAATTCAAGGACAAGCTTGGAAGCTCAACATACATCAAAGGAGAAGCTTGGAGCAACTTCCATGGAGGCAAAAGTTTTGAACTCTACACCAACATCCAAGCCGATCAAAGTGAGTATTTCCGCTACTTTACTTTGCGTATTCACATGATTTCTTGCTTAATTTGATCTTGGTTTGACCTAGAAAACCCAACAGGCAACCCATGCAATTTGTGTATATATTGTGATTAGATGTTTTTTATTTTATGTGTTAGTTTTTGCAGGTGAAGTCATTTCAAGATGGAAGAAGCTCTCGCAAATCTTCTCAAGCAATTTCCTTCTCTCCCTCAAAATTCTCTGATGAAAGTCTATAAAACTCGCTTGGAACGATGAGACTTCTGATGATCAAAGGTATTCCTAATGACATTCGTTGGGTAATCGAAGCACAAGTCCGATTAGCATGTGAGTATTCTGAGTCTTATAATTCTTATTTGCCTGGATTTGGAAGAAGCACCTATGCAAAGAAACATAGAGCTAAGCAAATGGGTGTTTGTTACAAATGTGCACGTTGGAATTGCAATACTCTTTGTCATTCTTTAGGAATGGTGTCTGATAATCGCAAAGATAAAATTAAATTCATTAGGGATGGCTTGAGTAAGGAGTCTTTAGATGATATATCTTCGACTCTTGAGATGCATCCCAGTGGATATGTTCATATAGTCATCCGCAAATTACATACAAAATTCCAAAAAGAAAGACAACAGTTAAGTCTCGGGAATCTGACTCAAAAAGACCATGTTTGCCAATTTATAAGAAAATTGGATGGGAAGCTTGTCCCTGACGCATAGACGTCAATCAAGCTATAAATTATTTTAAATATTATATCTCTTTGTCTTTTCCTAATAATTATGATTTTTTTTGTTATTTTCTCCGACAGGATCCAAACTACTTTTTGACCTTTCACGATTTACTATTTTGCTACTAATCGTCCTTTGGAAGATACTTGTGCTATTATTACTCACCCTTTTTCAGGTTCTATAAATTCAACTCATCGTTGCACCTTTGAAGGCATCCAGATAAAAATGGAAGCTACTTCAAGAAGACGGGTTGAAAACATCCGTGTGTTTTGTGGTACCAGTGTTGGTGTTAAACCAGAATACGTAACAGCGGCACATGAATTGGGTCAAGTCATTGCTGCAAGGAATATGCACTTAGTATATGGTGGTGGCAATCTTGGACTAATGGGGATCGTTTCAAAGGCTGTATATGATGGAGGCAGTCAAGTCTTGGGAATCATCCCAAAACCCTTGGCGGAGGTGAATCTTATTGGATCATCAAATGGCGAGGAACTAATCGTGCCAGATATGTCGGAACGACTAATACAGATGATTAACCGTGCTGATGCTTTATTGATTTTCCAGGAGGCTTGGGCACGATGGAGGAAATTTTTACAGTACTATCTTGGGCAAACTTGAACATACACCAAAAACCGCTTGGACTGTACAATGTTGATGGATTTTATGATTTTCTTTGTGTGTTTCTTGATGATGCCAGGATAAATGGGTTCGTGTCAAAGCCTGTAAAAGAACTCCTCTTTACTGCCAGAACTGCCCCAGATTTAATTGACCAAATCTTAGCCTTTGAACCTCAAATTTACCCCATTCTTTCCAAGATAAACTAGTCCGATAATGATCGTGGTAAGAGGCGTCAGATAAATCTAGATCTTAAACTTTAACTTTTCATTTAGATGTAAAATTTCAGCTAACCAGGCACGGTTTTCTAAACTCTTCATCTACTGTTTAAGACATTGGGGACAATATCTCATTTAGGTTTGGGGGAGGAGAATAGTTAATTTGTATCTTGTTTTTATTGTTTTATTTTTAGTCGAAATTTTTCGAAAAAGCCAAAAAAATTGAAAATTTTTACAAAAATCAAAAAAATATTTTTTGTTTTTGTGTTTTTTTATTAATCAGATGAAATTGGTGTGAGATAGCTGTGTAAGGAATTTCCATTCCTGAGACGTATCTCAACCTATTTCGAAACAAGTTAATTTTTGTTTATTTCCTTTAAATTATTTAATTTGTGAAATCTCCATAATACTGACTAAAATGAATCTTCATATGCTCAGTTGACAGATATTATCAGCATACATGGTAACATATAGACATGAACTGTAATTGAAAAGTTTGTAATATTCAGTGCTCTAGTTTAATTGGAGGAAGCATCTATAAAAAGCGATGGAGTAAAGTAAAAAAAAAATTAAAAAAATAAAAAATAAAAATAAACGTCTGAGATCTGAGTTATTAAGTCTGTAAGGGTGTTTTAACACCTAGTGCCCTAAAACCAACTGGTTTGGGAGTCACTGGCCAAAGCTCGTTACATGGATCAAAGATGTTGCAATATATATATATATATATAATATATATATATAATATATATATATATATATATATCTGAAGTTTGAGTAATTAAGTCCGTAGGGGTATCTTAACACCTAGTGCCCTAAAACCAACTAGTTTGGGAGTCACTGGCCCAAAGCTCGTTACATAGATGGAAGATATTGTATATAAATAAAAAAAATCAAAAATCAAAAAAATCAAAAAATTATTCCATTGCTTAAAAAATGTGTGAATTCTGATAAAACTTTAGGACAAAAATATTACTCTATTACACTACACTCATTACTATTATGGGAAAAATGAGTTGATTAATATTTGCTGACTGTGTATATGGAGAATGGTAAAAATAATCGGAGAATTACTTATTCGGTAATTAAAAAGAAACAAAACAACTATTGACTTGGATTAGAAGTTTCATCTGTTTAGTCACTAACTTCTTTATTCTCTTTTCTATTGTCTTTTTGCTTTCGTGTGCATTAGTTTTTATTATCTTTTTACTTTTGTAAAACGTTTTTATGGTATCGTTGCTGTAAAACCGCACGATACTACAACTCGTCCACTAGGGACACCTAGGGGTTTAAAGGCTTGTTTCATATGCTAAATGCAACCGTGATCCCTACGAAAGTGGCTTAGTTTAATTTTAATTATTTCTTGTATTTTATTTATTGTTTTGCTCGAGGACTAGCAAAATGTTAGGTTTGGGGGTGTGATGAGCGGAAAATATATCAATATTTATCGCCCCTTCTACTTAATATTTTGTTTAGTTTCTTGGGTTTGATGAACGTTTTGATATGTTTTAGTTTTTTTGCAGATAGATAAAATGATATTGAGACTCAATGAAATCATTTAGGATGAAATATGGGTCAAATAAGGGCAAATATTGGGAATGACATATTAATTTTGGAGATTGGAAACTTGAAAGGGCGTTTTAAAGAAGTGCAGTTTTGGAAATTCGAGTTTTGCACATCTGTCGTATTGTGGGCATAACATTTTACTCCGATATCGGATTGAGCTGATTCAAGTTCCAGATTAAAGAAGACCAAAGATCTACAACTTTTAAAGACAAAAATAATTTCTAATTCTGAATATTTCATGATCGAATTGATGAAACATCCGGAAGTGTGTTATGTGTAATTATTAAAGTCATTTTCAAAGTAAAAAATAAATTAATAAATAAATAATAAAATTATCAAATCACCACCAAACATGATAGAAATTAGTGGAGCAATTAATAATGGATTTTGGGGGAGCATTTGATGGATGATTTGATGAGGTAAAATTTTGCGTATAAATACCAAGCCATTTCATTTGTAAATTCATACTTCTTCTAAGGAATTCCTAAGAATACTAAGAAGATTGTATCTTACTTGTTTATTTACAGCTTTCAGTAATTAATTTCAGCTTTCGCACTTTCTTTTCTTTACTTTTCAGTTTTTACTTTCCGCATTTACTTTTTTACGCATAGTACTTTTCTTTCTTTAATTTTCAGTTTTTACTTTTCAGTAATGAGGAGGTAACCCCCTTTGCTGGGGTAAAAGGTAAAAATTTTATTACTAATATTTAGATTAATCTCCCTTTATTATAATATATAAACTAGTTAAAACCTGACTTAACGAGGATACCGCCATATTGGTCGGTTGGTAATTATTTAAATTGGTTTTTAACCAGACTAAACTAGATACCGCCTGATTGGTCGGTTGGTAATTAATTATTAATTTGACTTAATCTGGATACCGCCTATATGGCTGGTTGGTAATTATCATGCAAAGTTAATATATTATATTAAGAGAGATATCTAAAATAGAAGTAATAAAAGTGGATCCTTTTACCTCAGCATTTTCTTTTATTGTACTTTTACTTATTTATTTTCAGCAATTTACTTTCAGCATTTTACTTTTCAGCAATATACTTTCAGCAATTTATTTCACCATTTACTTTTCAGTAATTTACTTTCAGCATTACTTTTCAGCATTTAATTTTCAGTATTTAATTTCAGTTTTTACTTTCCGTCATTTACTTTTCAGCAATTTACTTTCAGCATTTTACTTTATGTCTTTTATTTTATTTAAGTTTTTACTACCTGTAAATATATGTCGTAACTAAGCAGTTATCTGGGGTTGTGATGAAGTCCAATATCACCAGTTTATAAGGGGTTAAATTACGATTTGGGTAATATAAAGGCTTATTTATTGAGCCTTAGTCTTAATGCATCTTGTTAACTGGCCATTAATAAGATTGATTCGGTAAACTTAAAATGAACTTGGAAAAGGGATTTTAGGTTAAGACCTTAGACTTATAGCCCACGATCTTCCTTGAAGATAGATAACCGTTTAATAGATTTCCTTACAGGATAGGAAAATACTGTCGGACGGGGGTAACCATAATTGGAACTTAATCTTAATAAATTCAGATAACTGGGTTAACATAGGAATATGATTATTAATTTGGTTATACTGGGTATTTGTATTTGACCATCGGATATGCTTTTACATAATTTCGTGTTCTAGGTTAATAAACCAATATATTACACAAATGTAAAATAACCACTTCATCTTTTTTAAAAGATATTGGAAGGATTCACAACCCTGGATAGTTTTATAAATTTGAATTTTCTTCAATTAACTTGAAAAATTTAACTCATAAATTAATAACAAAATATTTTTAAGTCCTCGTAGGATCGATACTTTTATACTACTTGACGATACGTGCACATGCGTTATACGTGTGTGATTACGCTCCGGTCAAAAGGTACCAAGGATAGTTGATAATTTTGGAGGAGGAAGTGAACTGCAAGTTAACGGGTATACGGATTCTGACTTCCACTCGAATCCTGATTAAAATTAAGCCACCTGCAGCCGAGAACAAACCTAAACAAATAAAATAGTGATAACAAACAAGTGACCAACAACCAAGCAGCCACAAACTCTTCACGACAAAAACTACACATCCCACCAATTCACTTACACGACACAAAACAAGGACCAATGTCCCCCTCATCATATTCACCGAACAAACACAAGCCAAGCAGTGTGACCAGTAAACCCCCATATCAGCGTGTGTAACAAAACCAAAAGACCCTAGCCGAAACACTAGGAACATATCGACAATAACAAACCCACAAAGAAAATAACCCCAAAGCCGTAAAATTTCCCAACCCAGTAATCAACGTGAAACCAATAGCCCTCCACCGACCAAGAACGCCAAACACCAAAGCCAAAAAATAACAACCCCTTGACCGAATACCACACAAAGCAATAAGCCAGCCCTTAGAACCGAAAAAAGAAAAAAAAATAGCTTTCGACCGAACATAAAACCAACGCAAAACAGTCCCTAAAACAGCAGCCCATTGCCGAGAACACCCCAAAAACAGTCCCTTAAAACACCAAAAACAGTCCCAAAAATCACCCAAGACCAATCCAAAAATAAGCCTGAAAATAGGAGCTAAAATAGAGAAAACAGCAGCCCAAAACAGTGTGAAACAATGAGCAAGAACATTGAACTAGCAAACCAGAAAATAGCGAAGCATTAACCCTTACGGCGACGTCTTAACGCACTCCCAAGGAGCGACTTAAAAGGTAACACCTGAGGGCCCTCCCTGTTAATATTTATTTTGTTATCACGAATACGGCATGCTTGGTTGGGTGAGAAATACGTCCAACCGGGCATGCGAGATCCCACACTAAAATCGGCCAAGTCTCTTGGTCGTATCTCCTTTCTTTTATTTCACTATTTATTTTTCTTTGATGCTCCGTTTTATTTTCGTTTGTCTTTTGTTTATGTTCAGCTATATTATTTCGTATCCACTTTCATGACTACTTATATTGGATTAAAGGTCACCTCTATGTGGGAAATGCCTGAGGGCACCCTTTACCATATTTATTTTGTAGTCCTGGACGCTGCATGCTTGGTTAGATGTGAAATATGTCCAACCGGACATGCGAGATCCCACACTAAAATCGGCCAAGTCTCTTGGTCGCATCACATTTCTTTTATTTCGCTATTTATTTTTCTTTTGATGTTCCGTTATTTATTTTTGTTTGTCTTTTGTTCATGTTCTGCCATATTACTTCGTGTCCACTTTCATGACTACTTACATTGGATAAAGGTCACCTATTTGTGGGAAATTCCTAAGGGCACCCTTTACCATATTTTTTGTAGTCCTCGACGTGCATGCTTGGTTAGACGTGAAATATGTCCAACCGGGCATGCGAGATCCCACATTAAAATCGGCCAAGTCTCTTGGTCGCATATCCTTTCTTTTATTTCGTCATTTATTTTTGTTGATGTTCCATTATTTATTTCCGCCATTTGTCTTTTTATGTATTCATCTCGCTTTATTATTCGCTCTTATCCTGCTCATGTTTTACCGCATCACTTCACGTTTACTTTCATGTTTGCATTGTGTCAATGATTGAGTGTTGCCTCTTGCGGTATATCGGATGGAAACCTAGACATAATTTCGTAGCCGAATCCGAATGGACGGTAGTGCGGTCTGTTCTTGGGATACAACTCCACGTATCGCTCGGAAAACATTCACGAATGTGTTTATGTTATTATAGATTCCATTTTTATAATCACGTTCGAACGCGTTTCCGAACGCTACTCGAACGCATGCATTCTGTCTCATTCCGTTCGAACGCGTTCTCAAACGCTGCATGAACGCACACATACTGGACAGACTCTTCCTTCATATTTTATGCATTTTCGTCTATTTAGTTATCTATTTGAATTATGCACTTTATATTTGCATTTATTATTAACGTTCTTACTGTTCTTATAATTTACATTATCGCATTTCTTTGATTAATATGCTTTCAGAACTGTGTATGGCTTTCGTTTATATTTATGTTCATGGGTGTGCAAACTTGTGTGTTATTTGAATTACCTTGCATGTGTTGCATTAAGATTTGGTTATACCTTTGTGTGAACCCGTACATATAATGGCATAAGTAAGGGACCATTATGAACCCAACGGTTTGAGGTCTTCCCTTACGAGGGGTGAGTGCGTCCTTAAATCATTTCCAGTTCACACGGGTGGCGACTCCTTTATTCTCTAGTTTAGTCCCTGCAGGCTACTCCGTACTCTCTGCGGGCTGCGAACCCAACAGTGTCATGGTCCCTAGCATCATAGGCATAGTGGTAAACCCCGCTTCGCTCCTACAATACCATGGGATCATACAACCAGAAAACATACATGTCCAGCCGGACATACAACAAGTTGGTTGGACATCATTCATAAATCACACATTAAGCAAAACATAGCAAGCATTATTTTGGACAGTAAAGTAAACCATACATATCATATAGTAAAATAGTAAAACAAAACAACTAAACATGCATAAAAGAATAACAACGATTAACATATACAATAACAAAGCATGCAATAAAATATAGAAACAATAAGTATGACCAGCTATATATGTAGGCGGCCGAAGGTGTGTGCATATTCGGCCGGACGTACACTATTTTCGGCCGGAGATACTGTGTCAAAATAAAATCTCAAAAATGCTAGAAAATAAAAGAATGTCCTCAGGCCGTACCTTTACGCGTATTGTGGCACAGAAAATACCTCTGATCGCCAGGTGGATGCTGGATTTCTACCAGGTTCAAGAGAACTCCAAAGAAAGGTAAGAGTTGTTTCTCTTTTAGGATGTTGCTGTTTTAACAGGGATTTTGCTTGGGATTCTTAGGGTGATCTTTGAAACTTGCCCCATATGAGGGGAAGAGCTCCATTTATATAGAGTAAGGAATTCTAGTTTGAAAAAGAAGGGGAAAGAGAATCCTCATTCTCTCTCATTTCTATCTGACATTACTGGATTATTGGAGTATGAAACGCTCGACGCATCTCCGGCCGGACGTATCTGTAGACATTGCATTTTCATGGCCTGATGATAAGTCTCATATAGGGGCACTATATTAGAGTTAAAGAAGATTGTAAGGTTTAAATGCTGGAGAGAAACCATCACATCCGGCTAGATACACCTCCACACCATGTTGGACTACGTTGCGTTTTCCGGATTTACAGAAGGACTCAATATCTTTCCTTCTTAGCTAATTTCCATAAAACGAGATTTTTTAATTCTTAAATACTTTTCCTAATTATCTATTTCCTTAATATTACCTTCCATAAATTGATGATTTCCTTATAAGAGAAAATGGTTTCATTCTTTACTACAAATATATTGGCTAAAAAAAAGTAGACATTCACACAAACAAGTGACCTTTTTCTAGATCCGAATTTTGGAAGCTTGCAACCGATTCTTGACCGGTGCGTAATCACATGCGTATAACGCAAGCGCACGTATCATTCAAGTAGTATAAAAAGTATCGATCCCATGAGGACTTAAAACCTTTTGTTATCAATTTATGAAGTTAAATGTTTACAAGTATCTAATGGATTGATTGTTTGATTGGGTTGTTGACTTTAAAATTAAAACAAGTAAATAAAATATCTTGAAGGTAGATTGAAGAAAATTCAAATTTATAAAACTATACAGGGTGTGAATCATTCCAATATCTTTTTAGAAGATGAAGTGGTTATTTTACATTTGTGTAATATATTGTTTATTACCATGGAACACGAAATTATGTAAAAGCCTCTTCCGATGGTCAAATACAAATTCCCAGTATAACCCAATTAATCATATTCCTATGTTAACCAAGTTATATGAATTTATTAAGATTAAGTTCCAATTATGCCTACCCCCGCCGACAGGTATATTCCTATCCTGTAAGGAAATCTATTAAAGGGTTATATATCCTCAAGGAAGATCGTTGGCTATTAAGTCTAAAGTCTTAAACCTAAAATCTCTTTTCCAAGTTCATTTTAAGTTTACTAGTTCAATTTTATTAATGGACAGTTAATAAAAAGTATTAGGATTAAGGCTCAAAAAATAAACCTTTATATTACCCAAACTGTAATTTAACCCCTTATAAACCGGTGATATTGGATTTGATCACAACCCCAGATAACTGGCTTAGTTACGACACATATTTACGGGTAGTAAAAAAACTTAAATAAAATAAAAGACATAAAGTAAAATACTAAAAATTAAATCCTGAAAA
>SKCR01015742.1:0-44472 GCA_019454045.1 Zanthoxylum bungeanum
GTTTGGAGCTTCGTTTTGAGACCCGAAACTGCCAAGACAGTGAGCATGGACTGGTTGCAGTGGCGTGAGCAAGGCAGTACGTTTTTGGCCTTGATTCGTCTTCAATTCGACATAACCGATCAATGTGAGTATTCCGCTACCTCCGTTGATGTATTCATGCATGTTTTTATGTCTTGGTTTGATCTTGGGACCTTAGAAAAATTCAACAATGGTCTCATCAACGATCTAAGTATGTACTTCGACAATTTATCTGATTCGTGAGATCATACATCGTGGCGATGTGATGATCGAATAAATCGCATCAGATGATAACCTTGTAAATCCGTTGGCGAAAGCGATATCTCAGTATAAGCATGAGCGACCCGTACATAGTTCAGGTGTTGGACACTTGAGTGATTGGCTATAGGCCCAGTGGGAGATTGTTGGACAATTATGACCCATAGCATCACTATTTGTAAAAGACATGTTGTTCTTTGTACAAATTAACTATGTGACATAGGAAATTGCTCTTTTATCATTTTGTAATTGGATTACTTAGATATATAAATGATAAAAGTCCATATGATTAGTACTGGATTAATAAGATATGAGACAGTATTAATCCATGAAAGGTTTAATCATTAAATATCCTAGTCGTAGTATTATCGAGACTGGACATCGATAATGCGGAATAGGCTAGTATTGCACTTGTGCGCGTTATGGAAGCTTAACTGCATAGTTCTCATTTATTTTAGTATTGGATACTTATGCAAGTGTGATAGGAGGTTTTATTTACCGATGGTACGGGAACAGCTTCGCTCATGATAGACCCCTCGAAATCTCATTAGTAGTATGACTATGTGTTTATGGGAATCCGAATTAGAGTATGTGTATTTGGTCTTTGTTGAGATCTAATATAGGTCCCAAGAATCATCCAAATCAAGCATAAAATCGCATGAATACATCAAGGAATAATGGCGGAAACATATACTCACAATGATTGGTTTGAGATGCAAAGAACACAAGTCTTTTTCTTCCTCCATCAAGCTCGGTTTTGGCCATCTTGGAGCTACTGAACTGCACGGTGTTGGGCTGTGAAAATCCTCAAAATTTCGGCCATTAAAGACCTCCATTAAAGCTCCAAGCTTTGAGATTCCAAGCTCACAAACTCACTTCCCTATCACCTTAATATAACCCATATGGTGTGCTAGCACAAGGATCTTGCAACAAGATCATTAGCTTCTCCATTTTGTGTGTCCAAACCAGAAAAATGAAGAAGAATCGGCCAATGAGACCGTGAGAGAGAGAGAAGCTTTTATTTTTGTCCAAAACAAAACCCTAAAACGTGGACTTAGAGAGAGAAACGTGAATCTCCCTTTTTAAACCCTTATTTTCGAATATAATAAAGAAAGAGAGAAAGTGTAAATGGTTTTAATAATTTCAAAAATTAATAAAAGCAATTACCACCTTTTACTTTCAAAAAGTAAAGTCAAAAGGTCAAAAGCAAAAGCAATAATGCTTTTCCATCACCTTTCACTTTTACTTATCACATCAAGTCATTAATAAAGTGACAAATGTCATGTCACATCACATCACTCAAAGTGACAAGTGATTTGACAATTGATGCGACTAGCGATTTGACGCTTGATGTGACTTGCGTGCCGCGCTCGAATTCGAAATACGAATGCGCTCGCAATCACTCTCGGGCTCGGGTTCGCTAATTCCAAATTAACGAATTTTTCCGTCGCGTCGTAATTAAATGATTACGCCTAGCGAATTCACTATTCACATCGCTAACGAATTATTCTACATTAATTCGTTCGCCCGAATTAAAATCTAATTTCAATTCCGCGTCGAAATCTAATTTCATATAATATATCGAATATATTATTTTATCCGATTAATTCTAAATTAATCGTTCTCTCTCTTTAATTAATATTTTATCCCAGATAAAATATCTTCGTAATTAATCCCAGATTAATTTTCTCTCTCATCGAATTAATCCCAGATTAATTCTATCTCTCGCTCTAATTAATCCCAATTAATAAAGTGCGAGTCATACGTCATCGGTGAATCTTCAGGAAGCAACCCATGAGATCTCCGGATATGTTGGCAGTAAATACGGTCGTCGGACTATCCGAACACGTAAGTACCTCGTACTACGTTTATACCAATTTACAAGACAAGGTTGGCTTCTAGCAAAGCGCCATGCCTACCCAATTCTCCAGAAATATTCTTACAGGAATATATAGATCTGTATCAAGCGTAGTATACCGTAGTATTGCGTATATCGGCCCAGTATCGGATAGTCACGTGCTAGGGCTGGGGCTGGATAAGTGTCTGCCCCGTCCGAAGCACATGTCGGATGTCTGGTAACTAGTCTCTATAATCGGATATACATGACCTTGTCATAATATCCCGATGGCCGGCCAGCACTTAAGAGCACTAATACCGTATCCTGCGTGACATCATCTCCACTATGACTGGAGTGATACTTCCGTCTCGACATCACACCCAATACACTACGACTCTCTGATAAACCCAGAAGTGGTGTACGCAGAACCGGTTAAAGCCCTGTACCACCAAGACCAAAGTCTACCGATTATCGCAAGTATTGCGATGTAAGTCTCAGGTTAAGACTATACACACCTACCTTGATTTCGGCCTCCCATAGACACATAGTCATAATACCAATGGGATTCCGAGGGGTCTATCCAAGCGAAGCTGTTTCCCGTACCATCGGTGAAACACGACCTCCTATCGCACTTGCATAAGTATCCAATACTTATATATATGAGAACTATGCCGTTGTGCCCTCACAACGCGCACAAGTGCAATACTAGCCTATTCCGCATTATCGATGTCCAGTCTCGATAATACTCCGGCTATGGATATTTAATGATTAAACCTTTGGGGACTGATATTGTCTCATATCATTCTCAGTCCAGGAACTAATCATAGGGACCTCTCTTCATTTATATATCTAAGGTGATGTAATCACAAATGATGAGAGTACAATCTCCTTTGTCACATAGTTAATTTGTACAACAACACCGTGATCTGTACAAATAGTGACGCTATGGGTCATTTTGTCCAACAATCTCCCACTTGGCCTATAGCCAGTCACTCGAGTGTCTAACACCCGAACTATGTACGGTTGGCTCAAACTGCTGAGAAATGCTTTCGTCAGCGGATTTGCATGATTATCATCTTGATGCGATTATTCGATCATCACATCGCCACGATGTATGATCCGAATGAATCAGATGAATATCGAAGTATGTCTCTAGATCGTTGATGAGACCATTAATTCTTTAGCCTGTGCTGACGCCTAGCTCAGCTGCTAACAGAACTATATCTAATCTAATTAGATTTGTATCGACCCAAATGACTTCTATTGCTGCTTCAGCTGCAGCAACAACCCGCATTTGTTGTTTATTCGGTAACAGTTTCTTGCTTGGAAGATTTCCAGCTCACTGTACCGTTCTTCAAACTATATAGTACCGTTTGCAACTTTTAGTCGTCTTTATCGGTTATAGGAAACTTGCTGCAGTGACTCCAGTCACTTCAAGTTCTCCTTCTCCATAGACTAAGAAGCATCCTTAGTTCTATAAGATACTAACGGATGTTCTTAACATCAATCCAGTGACTATCACTCGGATTAGCCTGTTTGTGAATCCATATGCTCAAAGCGTATGATACACCAGGTCTTGTACATTTTTCAATGTACGGTTTCTAGGAGAGTATTTCGAAAGGCAAGCTTTCGCCGATATTTATTTTATGGGAATATCATTTCCAAGAAATGATGTATTATCATTATTTTATAGGACAGCCACTATCAGTGCGCTCCCACTAACCTCCTTATATACACAAGAATTATTTTCGTTTTGAATTAAATCGTACACCATTATGATTATATCAAAACGATAATTCCAAGAACCTAATGCTTGCTTCAATCCAATCATGGATCGAATAACCTGCATTATCGAATGGATTTACCTTGGCAACAGGTAAAAGGTTGAATCGTAATCAACAAATGTTGATAATGATACCTTTCCGTTAAAGGCCTAGATTTATACGTTGGTATGTTGCCATCCATGTATGTCTTCCTAGAAGACTTTTAAGTACCATTAGGCACAATGCCTTGTGGTACATCAACTAGTATCCAAACTGGTTGATATACATGGAATCCATTTCGGATTACATGACACTTTGCCATAATTAGGGAGTTGATACCTTGTATCACTTCCTCATACGTAGTCAGTTAGTATTCCTCAATAAGATAGACATCTTTATGAGGTGCGATCAGAAACCCATACCCCAGGTTGTTTTCTGACTCTATCCGACTTACGCGGTTCTTGTGTATTCGAAGATTAATGGTAATAGTCTCATCCTGGATGAACTATTCATGTTCCATTAAGATTCAGTGCCTTGAACAGTATTACTCCGATTTCCATCGAGTTATACTATCCTCCCACTTACCACTGGATATCGGTATTCCTCTCAGGAAAACCGTATGGTGAGTAACAATCTAATTGTTTTCTTGTGAGGTGTATAAGTACAATACTTATGGTATCCCTAGGATAACCTACATTTGGCACTTATCCTATTTGGGTTTTAGTTTGGTATCATCCAAACATATGCCTAGCATACCCAAATTATCAAGAATGAGAAACCCGGTTTCTATCCCGTTAATATCTAATATGATATCTGTCAAACAGATTATTATGGAACCTTATTCAAAATAAGTTCTTGCACTGTTTAAAGCTTATCCGTTGAAGGAAATGGTAGCTCAGAGCGACTCGTGATTAACCTTATTATGTCTAACAAAATTCGGTTAATCCGTTCGGACACACCGTCAAACTGACGTATTCCGGGAGGAGTCCTTATTTGAAAGAATACTATACTCTTTCATATATACAAGAAACTTATTGCTTAAGTATTTTCCATTACAGTCTTACCATGACGGCTTAATACTTTAGCTGATCTATTTGTCTATTTCGTGTCGAAACTCTAAAAGTTTCCGATTTGTGTTTCAAAAGAAACACATAACCATACGCGATGCCACATCCGTACAGGTCACGAAATATTCATATCCATATCTAGCCTAGCTAGACATGGGCCCACTTGCTTCACTATGAAGTAGGGCTAACAGATCGGTGGCATTTACACTTTTACCAAGTAAATAGTGTTTTAGGCACTTTGCCCAAATAGACTAGATTCGTAGACTTTATTTGAATATAATCAAATCAGTCCTAGTACCCGCTCTTCAAAAGTGCGGATATACGATTCTTGTTTAGTAGTGTCCCTGACAACTATGCCACAATTAAGTTTCTTAACTGATCAAATCAGTTTGAGCTATTTATTTGTCATGTAATATATTTGAGATATTATTTATATTCAAAATATAAATCCTGTTATTCACATCTAATGTGTTTATCTCAATATCATCTTTATATAATGAAACACTTTAGTGTTCTAGAATATAAAGGTACACCCGCAGCGGGTTATACGCGATATAGAGATAATGTTTCTAGTCAAACTAGATACATTATAACAGTTTCCTAATTTACGTACTAACCCGAAGGTAGTTCCTAAATTCAGGTATCTACGGTTAAAACAGCGACTTTCGTCCTGTTTCCAATTCGCAGATAAATCTCTATTGAAGTCAGTATCCTGTTCAAAACAGATTCTGAACATCAATATATTTTATGTACCACACTAAGTATTTAAAATCCAATTTCAATACTAGTTGTGAACATAATTATGACAATCATATTGAAGTCAGAGCCTTGCTCGTCTTCAATTCCTTCTTAGGATATGTCCTTTATCTTCCCAGAAGATTACAATGATTTTGCCTATGCCTGTTTCAACACTCCAGAAGCCTTTGGCCAAGCCTCGTATTTCTGGAATATCGAATTAAGGTGCGCCTTGCGCTACAAGCTTAATATATTATTTTATCAAATAAAATAACCTATTAATTTCCAGGACCATCATGAAACTTTATTCCCAATTTGAAAATTAACCATTTAAACACATTTTCCCTAGGATTATGTTTTAAATGTCAATCTTTCAATTATATCTTGATTCTAATAGTTCAACTATTTAATCAACGATTTGTGGTACTATTTATTATAATGATTATAATAGTCCAACTATATAATCAAATATAATCTAAATTAATTAACCTCAATTACATTGATTACTATAATCCAATTATAAATCAATTGTAAACTGAAATTAATTAATTCAAATATATTGATTAATATAATCCAATTATATATAATCAAATATATATACAGTCCAACTGATTATTAAAACAACAATTTAAATATTAGTCCAACTAACATTTAATCTAACAACGAAATAATTTGAATGAGCGCGTATGGCGAGTAATTGAACGAGTATTGCAAATTCAATTCTTGCCTCCCACTATTTTTCGGCGAGCCTCTAACCCTCTGTCGAGTACTCGGGAAACCGTGTTTCCTAGTGGGCTAGGATCCCGTTAAATATCACACAATCTTGACTTTGGCCAACAAATTGTATGATAATTAACTAGGTAGATCTCGAAGATCAATTGGATCTCATCCAATTCCTAGATACAGTAGGCGGATATCCAAATCATAAACATATATCTTATATATGCCAATACATCCAATGTATTACCTAACATTTTTCCTCTGAATCAACTAAGCCTTGGCTTTGGCACAACAAACCTAGTGATCCAGTAAAGCGCGACCCATTGACCATGGAAAGTTTCGTAATCAATGTCGATGGACAAGAAGTGGTCTTGACTTTGGCCAAAAAACCACAACTTGGACAAGACACCGATATGGAACAAAACTCTCGTGATTCAAACACATCTTTGACGGACAAAGGGCTTAACTTTGGCCAACAACCCAATGCCAATCTCGGATCTTGAGTGAGAATCACTCAATGGAAGGAAAACACTTGATATTGAGCGAGGGTTTTTCGCGTACAATTGGCTACCAATTTATTATCTTTGTTAAGGTCTCATCATCATACACCCTTAAACATGCATTCTAAACACATAATAAAGCGCATATGAAATAAAATAATAATGATATGCGGATGGATACTTTACATTGATCCTAGATCAAATCTCTCATTTTCTCTCTCCAAAGCTAGCACATTATTTACTTCTACCCGTTACACTACACTTCTAAAGAAACCTCATTTACATTGAGGGGAATAGGTGAGAAGAGAATACAAAGAGTATAGAGGTGATAAGACTGGACACGCAGGTCCAATTAATAAATCAATTTATTACAATTTCCAAAATTGTCCCACCCGACTAATATCCATCCGATATACATTATTCATGCATCGCAACCATGTATTCACACAAGCATGTTATCAATCAATCTAATCCAATTAATTAATCTGATAATTAGTGATCATCCAATGTTCAAACAACGATTTGATTTTTGCGTGAGTCAAACTCGTTTTGCGAATAAGTACTCAAAGTACGAATTCTTGAATTAAATTAAACTACATAATAAATCCAATTTAATACGCATTTAATTCTAATTCACTATTTAATTCCAAATTAAATATTACACTTTTATTAACGAACCTTTACGACTTAAATTCCAAATTTAATCACAACGGGTCTCAAGCCCGATTAACATCTAATGTTTATTTAATTAAAGTCCAATGGGCTTTTAATTAATTTCTATAAGGCGTGGACTTTTGGTCAACTCGGGTCAAACCGAACAACCAAAATCCAATCCGTGAGTTACCCCATAAGCCCATAAATCAATTTTGGCCCATTAGGCCCAATTAAATAATTAAGGTCCATTAAGTCATAATTGGACTTTATGGATGCGGTTTTAGGCCCAATTGGATCCAACCAAATTTGCCTAAACTCAACTTTGTACAACAAAGCCCAAAAGCCCAATCACAACCTTAAAGGCCCAATTTCCAAAAATAAGCCCAATTAATTAACTTATAAAATTCTAAATTCCATAATTAATTAACCTAAGTGTAATACACAATTAACCACCCAATTAATATTTCTAAAACATCAATTAACATACTTAATCATGCACTTTAACATTAAATAGTGTCCAACACAATTTATCAAAATCAAACCCATTTTACATGCTTTTGTTCTCGGCAATTAGGGGTTTTTCCAATCCGATTCGGTTTCAATCCAATTGAATCCACAATCATCATTTCCCAAATCAATTCAATTCATCCAATGAATTAAAATCAAAAAACACATGAATTTCAAATTCAATTGAATTCGGCCAAGCCACTTTAATTTGGGAAAAATGTTCCAAATCAAAATTCAATCAAATTGAACTTCAAAACAACATTACCCAATTGTGACATAGGAAATTACTCTTTTATCATTTTGTAATTGGATTACTTAGATATATAAATGATAAAAGTCCATATGATTAGTACTGATTAATAAGATATGAGACAGTATTAATCCATGAAAGGTTTAATCTTTAAATATTCCTAGTCGTAGTATTATCGAGACTGGACATCGATAATGCGGAATAGGCTAGTATTGCACTTGTGCGCGTTATGGAAGCTTAACTGCATAGTTCTCATTTATTTTAGTATTGGATACTTATGCAAGTGTGATAGGAGGTTTTATTTACCGATGGTACGGGAACAGCTTCGCTCATGATAAACCCCTCGAAATCCCATTGGTAGTATGACTATGTGTTTATGGGAATCCGAATTAGAGTATGTGTATTTGGTCTTTGTTGAGATCTAATATAGGTCCCAAGAATCATCCAAATCAAGCATAAAATCGCATGAATACATCAAGGAATATGGCGGAAACATATACTCACAATGATTGGTTTGAGATGCAAAGAACACAAGTCTTTTTCTTCCTCCATCAAGCTCGGTTTTGGCCATCTTGGAGCTACTGAACTGCACGGTGTTGGGCTGTGAAAATCCTCAAAATTTCGGCCATTAAAGACCTCCATTAAAGCTCCAAGCTTTGAGATTCCAAGCTCACAAACTCACTTCCCTATCACCTTAATATAACCCATATGGTGTGCTAGCACAAGGATCTTGCAACAAGATCATTAGCTTCTCCATTTTGTGTGTCCAAACCAGAAAAATGAAGAAGAATCGGCCAAGGAGACCGTGAGAGAGAGAGAAGCTTTTATTTTTGTCCAAAATAAAACCCTAAAACGTGGACTTAGAGAGAGAAACGTGAATCTCCCTTTTTAAACCCTTATTTTCGAATATAATAAAGAAAGAGAGAAAGTGTAAATGGTTTTAATAATTTCAAAAATTAATAAAAGCAATTACCACCTTTTACTTTCAAAAAGTATAGTCAAAAGGTCAAAAGCAAAAGCAATAATGCTTTTCCATCACTTTCACTTTTACTTATCACATCAAGTCACTTTAATAAAGTGACAACATGTCATGTCACATCACATCACTCAAAGTGACAAGTGATTTGACAATTGATGCGACTAGCGATTTGACGCTTGATGTGACTTGCGTGCCGCGCTCGAATTCGAAATACGAATGCGCTCGCAATCACTCTCGGGCTCGGGTTCGCTAATTCCAAATTAACGAATTTTTCCGTCGGGTCGTAATTAAATGATTACGCCTAGCGAATTCACTATTCACGTCGCTAACGAATTAATTCTAAATTAATTCATTCGCCCGAATTAAAATCTAATTTCAATTCCGCGTCGAAATCTAATTTCATATAATATATCGAATATATTATTTTATCCGATTAATTCTAAATTAATCGTTCTCTCTCTTTAATTAATATTTTATCTCAGATAAAATATCTTCGTAATTAATCCCAGATTAATTTTCTCTCTCATCGAATTAATCCCAGATTAATTCTATCTCTCTCTTCTAATTAATCCCAGATTAATAAAGTGCGAGTCATACGTCATCGGTGAATCTTCAGGAAGCAACCCATGAGATCTCCGGATATGTTGGCAGTAAATACGGTCGTCGGACTATCCGAACACGTAAGTACCTCGTACTACGTTTATACCAATTTACAAGACAAGGTTGGCTTCTAGCAAAGCGCCATGCCTACCCAATTCTCCAGAAATATTCTTACAGGAATATATAGATCTGTATCAAGCGTAGTATACCGTAGTATTGCGTATATCGGCCCAGTATCGGATAGTCACGTGCTAGGGCTGGGGCTGGATAAGTGTCTGCCCCGTCCGAAGCACATGTCGGATGTCTGGTAACTAGTCTCTATAATCGGATATACATGACCTTGTCATAATATCCCGATGGCCGACCAGCACTTAAGAGCACTAATACCGTATCCTGCGTGACATCATCTCCACTATGACTGGAGTGATACTTCCGTCTCGACATCACACCCAATACACTACGACTCTCTGATAAACCCAGATGTGTTGTACGCAGAACCGGTTAAAGCCCTGTACCACCAAGACCAAAGTCTACCGATTATCGCAAGTATTAGCGATGTAAGTCTCAGGTTAAGACTATACACACCTACCTTGATTTCGGCCTCCCATAGACACATAGTCATAATACCAATGGGATTCCGAGGGGTCTATCCAAAGCGAAGCTGTTTCTCGTACCATCAGTGAAACACGACCTCCTATCGCACTTGCATAAGCATCCAATACTTATATATATGAGAACTATGACGTTGTGCCCTCACAACGCGCACAAGTGCAATACTAGCCTATTCCGTATTATCGATGTCCAGTCTCGATAATACTCCGGCTATGGATATTTAATGATTAAACCTTTGGGGACTGATACTGTCTCATATCATTCTCAGTCTAGGAACTAAACATAGGGACCTCTCTTCATTTATATATCTAAGGTGATCTAATCACAAATGATGAGAGTATAATCTCCTTTGTCACATAGTTAATTTGTACAACAACACCGTGATCTGTACAAATAGTGACGCTATGGGTCATTTTGTCCAACAGTCTTAACCTGAGACTTGCATCGCTAATACTTGCGACAATCAGTATGCTTTGGTTTTGGTTGTCCGGGCTTTAACAGGTTCTGTGTACGCCTCTTCTGGGTATACTGAGAATCGTAGTGTATTAGGTGTGATGTCCAGAAGGAAGTATCACTTCAGTCATATGGAGATGATGATCACGTAAGATACGGAACTAGTACTCTTAAGTACTACAGTCATCGAGATAATATGACTAGGTCATGATTATCTGATTATAGAGACTAGTTGCCAGTGATCCGATATATGCTTCGTACGGGGCAGACACAATTTCAGCCTTAGGCTTAGCATTTGATATCCTATTCTGGATCGTAATACGCAATACTTAGTATACTGCGCTTGATAAAGATTATATATTCCTTTAAAGAATGTTTCTGGAGAATTAGGTAGGCACGGTGCTTTGCTAGAAGCCAACCATGTCTTGTAAATCGGTAAGAATGTGGTATCGGGTACGCACGTGTTCAGATAGTCCGATGACCGTATTTACTGCCAATATATCCAGGGATCTTTTGGGTCGCTTCCCAAAGAATCACCAATGATATTTGACTCGAACAGAATTAATATGGAATTAATTACGAGAGAGAAAATTAATCTGGGATTAATTACGGCAAGAATTAATCTGGGATTAATTAACATAGAGGAAATTAATCTGAGATTAATTGCATCATGAATTAATCTGGGATTAATTCGTGAAGAAGTGAGAACGCGATTAATTTGGAATTAATCGGTAAAGTAAATTTAATAGTTAAATTGGAATTTTCTATTTAATTTTTATTAATTGGGCTAAAATAATATAATGGATATATTAATTGAAATTGGATTTCAATGCGGAATTAAATTGGATTTTAATTCAAGCGAACGAATTAATTTAGAATTAATTCGTAAGCAACTTTCGTAATAATTTTACGAGGCATAATTATTTAATTAAATTGGATTTAATTATGTCGCAATGGAAAATTTGTTTAGTTCGGAATTAAATGAACCCGGGCCCGAGCGAAGTTGCATGTTGAATTAGCCGACTCAAATTTGGAATTTAAAAATGGTAGGACCCACTTCACTTGCATCAACTTGTTGGACATGTGATGGAAGTGGTTGGACTTAATTTATGGATTTGATTTATTGAAAGTAAGGCTTGCTTTACTTATAAAACAATCAAACCCATTTCAACACACAAACTTTGTATTTAAACTAAGTCAACTTTGGAAGTAAGATATAGTTATTATTCACAGCATTTCATCTTCTCACTTTTCCCCTCTAATGCCGTGAACATCTCCCTCTCCTATGGAGTTTTTGTTGCAAAAATTCTTGTAAGCTAGCACTTCAAAAAGCAAATAAGGTGACAGGGAAACTCATCCTTGAGTTGGAAACAACATAGAAAGCTTGGAGCTTCTACATATCCATGGAAATTTTCGAAATTCAATGCCGATCAATGTGAGTATTTCGCAACTCCCTTTGATTAATTCACACACGAATCAGTCTTAGAGATCCTTGGCATGTTCTAGGAACAATAACAATGTTTATAGCGGATAAACACTGAACGACTCACCGAAGATTCTTAATGGATGTACACCAACGTCAATAAGAATCTTCTGGGGTTGAGTAGCATTTGTGATTCTTCAACTTGAGATGCCATTGTGGGCAGATGAGACATCTTCTACACTTAGATGGCAGTCACGTCACTGATCTATTAAGATCAGACCTCCGCATGTTCGTTGGGTGTAGATAAATCCTCAGGGTGTCATGTGTTTATCGAGATAGGATCTGTCAGTTCTGTGTACAGAGCATAGGTAGTCCATATATGATTAGAAATCAGATAAAAACCATGGGCCCGTGGTACATTTTAGAAGTCAGTTTTAAATGTTCTTTTTGAGATTGCTAATAGAGACGTCGACAGGATAGTCCCTATAGAGATTTGACGTTTATATCTATATCTCTGGGATATATCCGGATACCTGTGACGAATGAATTAAACATATGCCATGACCTCGACCTGTATGATTTAGCGAGATTATTTATGGTCGTCATAATTTACGGGTGGGTAAATTATGGACACGAAATTGGATTATGTGACGGATATGCCTAAATCTAGAGAGTCTCAATAATGAAATATACTCGTAGAGCACTAGGGAAAAATTTATAAATAATACTGATTATTTATAAGTCGTTTAAAGGTTAAACGCAAAAATAAATGTGAATGGACCCAATAGTCATTTCCTAATTTTGTGTATTTGCATTTAATGTTAGATTTTATCAAATACACATTAATTAATTGTCAAATTGAGATATTTGACTAATATCATAAATAAATATGTATTTTATATTTAATGTAAATATAATACATATATTTAATATATTTGTATTTAAATAATTATTTAATTGTTAAATGATTAAATTAATTGAAAATATAAATATCCTAAGTTGGGATATTTAATTAAATGGCATGAGTTGCAATCGTTGACTTGCTTTATTTCATTAAATAGTTGATGATTACAAATGCAAGTTGACAAGTTGTTATTAAATGAAACAATTGAAAATATCTTGATATTTTTCTTTGTACCATTTTCGGCCAAGGCTAAAAATTGGAGGTATAAATTGTTTGTTTCATTTTTAGGGTTTCATAAGTTCATATACACAAAAATAGAACACAAAAGTGGTTGAGAGAAAAGTTTTGGAGAAAAGAAGAAAATCTTGGAAATCTTAAGTATTTGTAAGTTTTCTTTCAATTCCTCCAACATGAAAAATGTTTCTAACATAATTAGCTTCAATTTGTGATGCTTTGATGTTATATCTACTCTTATAGTTTGTGTTTATATGGTTGTGAACTTGAATGAAAGATTGATGCATGTAAGTGAGCTTAAACTTATTTTAAAGCATACTTTTGATTCTTTAAAAATCAAAGTTGTCATTCTAGAGTTAGTATGCCACTCCTTGGTAACCTAGAATTGTTCTAGAGTTATTTCAAAGTGGTGAGGCTTGTTTGGTGAAGTATTGAATAGATTAAAGTGTTGGATTTTGAAGATTTGGTTAAATTGTACAATTTGATGAAATTGAAAAATTAGGGTTCTTAACCCACTCCAAATTTGGGGATTTTGATATATATGATGTATTATGGAGTGATGCATGTAAAAATTTGGGTTGATTGGATTTAATCTTGGCATGTTTTGAACAAAAGGGACCAAATTGTAATTAATTGAAAATCTTGTGATGTTCTCGGCTTTTGCTCAAAAATTGGGGATTTGTGTTAAATATGATTTTGATGCATTAGATGTGTTGAAAAACATTTTAGAAATGATTTAGAATCATTCAAAATTGTATTTGACAACTTTTGGACTAAAATGATCAATTTACAAAGTTTTGGGGTAATTCGATAATTACCAAGAAATTTGATCTCTTGTGTAATTTTTCAGAATTTAATAATTGGATAATTAAATAAATAAGTTGTTACATGTATGTACAATTTGATTGATCCAAGAAAAATTTTGAAATCGGAAAATTTTGATTTTCCACTATTCCGCTGCGTTACCGGATTTCCGTCATAAAAACCCCTTCAAAATGGTATCAGAGCGAGTCTGATTATGGACACCCTAATATGATTATGCCTTTTAAATTCAATTTTTAATTTATTCTTTACTTGTTACATGTATGTATTTGTTTAATTTGATTAAATAAATTAAAAAGAATCTTTTACGGAAAATCCATATTTAATAAGGTTTAATATTAATTATGTATTTGATGCATATAACATGGTCCGTCTTGTCAATACGGTTTATGAATATTTTTCCGTGACTACATCCAAGACCGTGCCTCTGCTGTGAGGGTGTAGCCGATAGAAAATTATTTATACCGGATGTATATTAGATACTAGATAAATTCAAGCGAAAACGGAATCCCGAACGTGCCTAAGCTGTCAGGGTTACGCAAGTAACTTGAGTTTATCATTGACGAGTTTAACCTTGGTACGTCTCCTTGTGAACGTGCCCAAGCTGTCACAACGAGAAACGACCAGGACCGGATTCCAAAGAGTCACTATTGAGTGATTGACAATGAGTTGTCTACCTGATGAATATACGTAGGCAAGACCATGCCTCTGCTGTGAGCTGAAATATATTCATGGGATCCACTTTTCACTATTTGTATTTAATTTAATTATTAAATCTTTGTATTCTGTTTGGGAATTACAGTATTGCAGGATTTAGTGGGAAGGGCATTTTTAGATTAAAAATCCATGATCTAGTTAATGCTTTTGATATTATATGAAACTGCTTATAATTTCTGCTAACCATTTTTCGTGATCTATATGATAGATTTGCGATGGCGGCACCATCTACTAATCAGTTTGCGCGTATGTTGGATGCGAACAAACTCAAAGGCGCTGAGAACTTCACTGATCGGGACTTGGATTTGAGGATTTTCCTCCATTCCGAGAAGTTGGGATATGTTCTTGAGGGTCCCCTGCCCCTTGTTGTGGCAGAGGATGCTACACCGGAGGAACTCTAAGTTTTTCAAGCTTGGAAGGATGATGATTTAAAAGTTAAATCATACATCCTTAGTTCACTGTCTCCGAGACTCAAGAAACAATACTATGGCATGTCAGATGCGTATAGTATGATGTCGCGATTACGAGAATCGTTTGAGAACCAAGAACAAGTTGGTTTTCATAAGGTCGCAATGAAATTGTTCCATGCGCGATTGGATGAGGGGCAAGCTATGAGCTCGCATGTTCTTCACTTGATCGATTTGATTGATCAACTGAGGCAACATAATCTCCCTCTGAATGACATTCTCGGTAGGAGTGTCATTCTTGGTTCGCTCCCAGCTTCATATCGCCAATTCGTGATGTATTTCAACATGAATGGGATTATATGTACCTACCATGAGTTGCATAGGATGTTGCTCACGACGGAAGAGGACCTCAAGAATGGAGTACTGACTCACCCTCCGAGACCTACTTCACTTTCTGCTTCTTCCCAGACTTGGTCAAAGAGAAAGAAGAAGAAAGGTTTCGGTCCTCAACCACAGGCAAAGATAGCAAAGCCAAAAGGGCTTCTGAAGACAAATGCCATCATTGAGCAAAGTCTGGCACTGGAAAAGGAACTTTCCTGACTACATTGCCCAGCTGATGAGGGGGAGAGCATCTACATCAGGTATATTTATTTTTCCAGTTATTGATATATCTTTGGCTTGTGAAGCCGTTACATCCAGTCGGATTTTAGATTCTGCTTGTCCTGTTCATATTTGCAATTTGTTGCAGGTGCTGAAGGAAAGTAGGAAACTGAAGCCTGGGGCGATGCAGTTGCGATTTGGGAGTGGAGACTCTCTAGATGCAGTTGCAATGGGAGCATGTGAGATCCCTTTGCCGAAAGGGACACTTTTGTTATATGACTGTTATTTTTTTCCAAGATGTGTAGCTAATATTATATCTCTTTTTGTATTAGATACAGAAGGTTATCGTATTAATATTAAAAACTGTTCTTTGTATTTATATCATAAACGTAATATTCAAATCCTTTGTTGTCCAAAACAGCATGGTCATTGTACATTGCAAACTTCTAAAGATATTTTAAACACTGGAGTTAATAAACGTAGTTTACCTGTTATTAATAATACTGAACTTTGGCATATGCGGCTAGGTCATATAGGCGTTAAACGCCTTACCCAATTGGTTAGGAATGGTTTGATACCAGATCTCACCATTGAATCCTATCCAACTTGTGAATCATGTATTCAGGGTAAGATGACCAAAGCCTCATTTTCAGGTGTTGGACATCGTGCCACTAACTTACTAGAACTCGTACATTCTGATGTATGTGGTCCACTAAGTCAAATTGCTCACAGTGGTTATTCTTACTTCATTACTTTTACCGATGATATGTCACGGTACGGTTATGTCTATTTGATGCGACATAAATCGGAAACCTTTGAAAAGTTCAAAGAGTTCCGAAATGAAGTAGAAAAACAAACTGGTCAATATATTAAATGCCTTCGATCTGATCGAGACGGAGAATATATGAGCAGTGAGTTCATGGATTATATGAAGAAGAATGGGATTCTCGCTCAATATACTCCTCCAGGTACTCCACAGCACAATGGAGTGTCTGATAGGAGAAATCAGACTTTATTGGATATGGTCTGATCGATGTTGAGTTTCACGGATTTGCCCTATTACTTATGAGGCTACTCTCTTTTAACAGCTGCATATCTTTTGAATAAGATTCCTTCAAAAGATGTTCCTACGACTCCGTATGAGATATGGACCGGTAGGAGACCAAATCTTAGTTATATTAAGGTTTGGGGTTGTCATGCCTATGTCAGGGTGACTCAGCAAGATAAGCTTTCGCCTCGAGGGTAAAAGTTTAGGTTTGTTGGATATCCTTCAGAAACGAGGGGATATATGTTCTATGATACCTAGCATCGAAATGTGTTCGTAGCTCACTTCGCAAGATTTGTAGAAGTAGAATTCTTGTCAGAAGGTGGTAATCATAGACAGGTTGAACTTGATGAAGTCCAACCTGAAAACAACGAACCAACGGAGGAACCTGAAGTTCAAGTGGATGAAGGACCTTCAACGCACACACTCCGTAGGTCAGAAAGGGTATCTAGACCTCCTGAACGCTTGTATTTGATACAAGAAAATAGTCTAGATGTTCTCTTAGTTGAAGAGACTGATCCTTTCACCTATAGAGAATCGATGTTGAGAATCTTCGGAAGAGTTTCCATAATCATGGTCACCTGGCTACGCTCGTCAATACGAGCTCCATGGGTTTCAGCAGTGTTGAGATAGGTCATCATCTTCAAGACATGCTCTCGGAATGATGTCCCATCCTTCATCCTAGTAGTCATCGCTGAGACCATGGCCTCAAGGCGTTGACGCTCCGAAGGCTGCCCAAACATGCCCTGCAATGACTCCATCATCTGAGATGTTAGAGCCATCGGTTCATGCTTTGCAGCACGAACCTCAGACATCCCTACTAGCAAGTGGCAGCGGGCTTTCTCATTTGCTGCGACCCATTTTTGGTAGGTATCGCACACAGCTTGGCCAGCAATTCTGGCCGGCTTGGGAGGACTCTCATTCGTCAGGAAAAATTTTAGGTCTTCACAGACCAGGATAGCGTTCATGTTACTTTTCCACTTAACATAGTTTTCTCCCGTTAGTTTGTCATTTGAGAGTATGGAAATAATTGGAGAAACCATGGCTGAAAAATAAAATAAACATGCATTTAACATTCATTCATCGCATATTAAGATCATCAAATAATTTTAGCATAAAATTAAACATGATGCATGAACCATGAATAATGAATAATGAATTAGAAACCTAAGAGAATTACTATGCCACGGAAATCTGTCATCCCACAAGTTAATGCCGCCGTAGGGTAGGTCAAGTACTTGCATGATAGATCGAGACAATCTCAGTCAATTTAATATATACGGAAACAACTATTATTCCTATATTAACCAACTACCGTTTCATTCGATCAATGAATTTTATTAACAGTTAATTATTCATTTGTGAGTGTAACCCGTCGTTTCGGGATTCTTGGACTTAACGGGTGAAGTGCCGCCGTAGGGTAGGTCAGTTCACAAGATACATCTAGAATCCCTATCCTCTCGGAACCCAAACCTGTTATTGACTCAAATGGACACCATCTGTAGGGGGACAAAAACAAAGCCGTCTCGAGGCGCCTTTTGAATCTCACATTTTTTGACTAACAACGGAGATCGCGGGATATACTGTCGTTAGAGGTGTTCATAGGGTCGGGTTGACCCGCGACCCAACCCGACCCGGTCGGGTTTATCAATTGTAAAATTCATTTTCGGGTCAACTTCGACCCGACCCGATATTTTGGATCGGGTCACGGGTTTTGAGCAGAAAAATCGGGTCTGACCCGACCCGATCCGAAGTAAATGATTTTATAATTATAATATATATAACTTTAATGACACGATTTTAACAAGATATAATTGTAGTTGAAATGGCAATGTCCTTGCTTTGTCTTCATTTGCTCTCCGGTTCGAGTCTCAGCAGCTTACTCATTTTTTGAAAATTTTATTTTTGAATAAAATGCTTACAGTGGGATTCGAACTCTGGATTAGGTTGATGTTAAATCAGACACTTTGCCGATTCTGCTACTCACTGCCATGTGATAATTTGTATCAAAATATATATATATATAATATATATATATATATATATAATATATTTATATATATATATATATTATATTTACTGCATATTATGTTGACCCGACCCAACCCGCAACCTTTTGACCCGACCCGATGTGACCCGATCCGCGCGGGTCAACTGCTCAAATTTCGGGTTGCGGGTCGAAGGACCCGACCCGATCGGGTCAAAAAAAAATCAAAAAACCCGACCCGACCCGACCTGTGAACACCCCTGACTGTCGTATATCCCTCTCCCACTCACTATTTTAAAAATTAAGGTTTCTATCTAAAATATCTAATATTTTATTTTAACTAGTATGGATAAATTTATGGCGGCTAAATCATAATTTTTATTTACACTAGTTTGTCATAAGTGAGCTAATCAATTTAAACTATTAAAATTGTATCACTAATATTTCATTAGTCTCTACTAATAGGTTTACTCAATTAAACTAATTTAATTAGAGTTGTATTAGTGAGCTATTATATTTTAACTCTTAAAATACTAGACACTAATCAGTTTAAAATTTATGGAATTCTAAAATGTCAAAATTTTAATTAAACATTTTAATAAATCTTAGTGTGTTATAAAATCCAATGGTAGGTGGAATTGTATCCCAAGTGCAGACCATATTACCGTCCATTCAGATTCGGCTATGGAATTTATATCCGGGTTTCCATCCTATATACCAATGGAATTTATTATGCACCAATTAAGCCCAATATATTAGAATTCAAATTTTAAACCATAAATCCAATTAATCTAATTAATTGATTTCTATGCATATCATATTTTAATTAAACATTTTAAATAACATAAAATCATATTTTTATCTGTACAATGATAATGCATCTATGACATGTTATGGCATGTAAAATACAAGAGTGGGCATCCTAAGCTATATGACATGTTATTCAAACAATTCGAAATAAACATACATATAACATAAAAAAAAATTTTGCATTGATCGGGCTCTTATTTTTCCTATACTAATCTAATTAGTACAAAAGATTCACCAAGGCATTCCTTGGTCTTCAAATCCCGCTTCAAAGTGGCGTTGGCTCCTTTTGCGACTTCGGTGCTCCAAATTACAAAAATTGAAATTTTACATTGAAAAATAAAATTACAACAAACGTAAACAATGGCCTTATGGCCTTACATCCCAAAAATAAAACCAACTACAAATAATAAGAGCCGGAAAAATTTACGACCAATGCAAAATCCATTCATCACATGAAATAACAAAAACATTCATCATATGAATATCACAATGTGCCCACTCATCTAAACATGCATTTAATATTTATAACTCATATAAATATATTAAAAAAATAAACTTTAAATGAAAAAGAAAAGGATTAAGAACACTTTTCAACCTCTCTCTTGATGCCAATTGTAGGAAACGCTTTCCTCGCACAGCGGAAGCGACTTAAGCACACGGATCGGACTTGAAAAAATGTTCTGCTTTCCCCTTCCTTTTGCCGAATCTGTCCAGCAGGTATACTAAAATTTTGCTTTTGTTTCGGACAAGATTTCAGCCCCAAAATACCCCCGAAACAGTCCTCGAACAGCCCTCGAACTGCAGTGAAAAATCGGACTATTTTAGACCCGTTACACAATGGAAATGCACACAAAGCATCCCCTAATTTGCGTGAACTGCAAGGGTGATTTAGATCTGATTTTTCCACTCAAAAACAATCTCAACTCAGCCCCAAAATATCCCCAAAGTGTTTCCCAAAAACAAGAATTAAAACAAAACAAAACAAGCCCCGAATCAAACAACCAAGGTGCGGCAATGAGGTCATACAAAACCTCACTGCCGTGACCTAAGAGAATAGAGGAAGAAGATGATTTGTTCGTCACCAAAAAGTCTTATGTGCTATGACTCGTAACCAACGGAAAGTAGTGTGGGTGTGGGAACACAGGATCTGGGGAAACGCATGTTGTTCTAGGCTCGCGGCCTAGTCGGGAGTACTGAGTAGCCACGGGGGACTAAACCGGAGAATAATGGAGTCGCCACCTGGTGTGAACCGGGAAAATGAGATTTAAGGCTACACTCACCCCTCGCGAGGGAAGACCTCAAACCTTTGGGTTCGGAATGGTCCATTACTTATGTCACTTGTAATGAAATGATTTGTGTAATAATTTAATCAAGCTTAAGTAACACTTATTTCCAAGAGTATCATGCTTCTAAGTTCATATGCGCAAAAATAAAACTTACACTTAAATTTGCATATATCTTACATTTAATATTACATGCTTGAAAGTAAATCAAAGTAGCAACGAACACACAACTTCATTGGCATATTGTATTCATGGAAACACAAGCACACACTAACCACGCAAACACACATAAAAGCGAATCAAATAATGGCGACCATGTGATTTTGTAGACATATCATACTTATACGTACGGAAGCATAAACAAATGGTCATTACATGTCCATGTGTAAATGAAAGAGTCAACTAAGTACATAATGCAAAAGACACTTAAGGATGGAATTAGGCATTAAAGTAAGCATGCTATGACGTGGTGCAAAAGAAGATAACTAATATGGACACAAACACACATGTGAGCACTTTTCCAAGTGGTACGTGGAATTGTATCCCAAGTACAGACCGCACTACCGTCCATTCGAAATCGGCTACAGAATTTATGTCTGGGTTTCCATCCGATATACCACAAGAAATAATACTCAAATGCCATCATGACATGGATATATGAATTGTAATACGTTAAGCCAAGACTAAGGTAAGTGATGCAACCAATGGGATAAATGTGCTTTTCATTACGATGCGTACAAAGGTAAAGATAACTATATGAAACATCATAATACATGCGTGAATGGTCTAGGTGGCTTTGTATTTGATCGGTAATGGTCTATTATTTTGTGGGCAGATTTGGTGTTGGTTGTGTGCGTGAAATTGGGCTGCTTGGGGGGTTCTTTTCACGGCAATCTGAAGTGATTTGTAGGGAGTTAGGTGCGGCAGTATGTGGGAAAAAGAGAGGGGTTTTCTCGTGCAGGTGGCGTCTTTGTGGCTAGGTGTTTAGGCGTTAATTTGAGGGTTATTTGATGTCAGTTTGTGCGTGAGGCAATGGGCGTGAAGGAGGGCTTTGTGCGTGCGCTGAAGCTAAGTGGGTGAAGGTGTGATTAGCGTGAAGAGGCTTAGGTCTTAACGTGAATGAGGGTTCTGGTTTGTGTGTGAACAAAGGAAAGCGCAAGGCTAATAATATGGGTGTACCAATTGTAATAAATCGAGCCAAGACAGGGATAGATGATGCAATCAATATATGAAAGCCGCGGAAAATATCGTGGTAAAGGTAGCCTTTTAGGCTTTTCTTCCCCCAAATGGAGAACCTTTTGTCCAACACAATAAGCCCATGCGATTTTCATTACAATGCGTACAAAGATAAAGATAATAATATCAAACTTAGTATGCCCGATTGAACATATCTTACATTCAACCGAACACACATCAACCGGCGCGGCAAAGCATCGTGGTAAATGGTTTTAACCCCTCCAAATAGGGGACCTTTAATCCGACTTACTAAACCTATGCACTCGATCGCATCATGCATAAACAAGTAATATGCGGAATCTAAATGAAGAATAATAAATAAATCAAAGCAACATAAAACAAAAGAAAGTGCCGTTTACCCAAGCGGTACGTGGAGTTGTATCCCGAGTACAGATCATACTACCGTCCATTCGGAATCGGCTATGAAATTTATGTTCGGGTTTCCATCCGATATACCGCGAGAGTCGACACATTTTTCATTTTATTCCGAGGCCACAACATACATTATTTCATAATCCATGGATATTTATCTACTCAAAGGCCACAACATGCATTTTAACATAACAATCATGCGAACAATACTCAATGAATAATAAAAATAAAAAAGAAAACGAATGTGGAAAATACCCTCAGGTCTAACCTTTTTTACCGACTTTCGGACTTGCTTTTCACGGAGATCGGAAGGGTAAAGCTCCTCAACTTCTCCGGTTCACTGGTTTAGTGTCTTAGCTCACTGTTTTTCTGTTTTACTTGTTGTTTGGCCTCCGTTTTACTGCTGTTTCCTCTGTATTTTCTGCTCACTGTTCAGGTCACTATTTTGGCGTGAATGGCTGCTGTTTTGGGGTTAATTTGCTGCTATTTTGGGGTTAATTTGCCACTGTTTTAAGGTGATTTTGGGCGGCTGTTCGGTGCATGTAGCTGCTATTTTGGGGTTAATTTGCGGTGTATGTAGCTGCTATTTTATTTAATTCAATTACATTATCTATTTAATATTTTATTTAATTTGGGTGTAATTTAGGGTGATGGGCGTGTGGTCCTAGTCATGGTGGGCGTGTGGGCTAGATGTGGTGTGGGCTTGGTTTGGCTTGGTGAGTGGGTTAGGCGTATGTGGGCTAGATTAAAAGGTTTTTGGTTTTTTTTTCTGGGCCAAAGGTGATCTAAACGGAGGTCCAACAAGTGAGCTTGACGCCAAATAAGTGAACAAGGATCTAACGAAATACTGATTCCCTTCCGACGACCGTTTCCCGTAATATCCTTAACTAAAAAAGGTAGTGCCTCCAACTGAGACTCATCATCGGGTTTCACATGCAAAAATGCAATACCTACAGTCGCCCCCACTTTGATGGGACTTGTGCAGTGTGTGACTTTGAACAATCCTATCAAAGTTATGCAATGTATTTTCACTTACCTGGCTCGTCTGCTGCCTCGAGCTGAGTTGGTGCTGCAGTGGACCTTGATCCTGGGATGCACCCCAATAACTGCAACCGACAACGGGGGCACCTCGACCCTGGGATGCATCCCGATACCTCTGGAAATGAGGGCCTCACCCTAGAACAAATGATGTAGTGGGCCCTCGACCCTGGGACGCATCCCGGAACTACAACTGATGATGCAGTGGGCCCCCGACCCTGGGACACATCCCGGAACTGCAACTGACAACAGGGGCACCTCGACCCTGGGACGCATCCCAAAACTGCTGACGATGTGGGCCTCGCCCTCAAGCTGATATGGGCCTCGCCCCCAAGTTGACATGATGTGGGGCCTCGCCCCCACACTGATATGGGCCTCGCCCCTTGGGACTTATCCCCAAAAACTATTGATGTGGCCTCGTCCCCTGGGACTCATCCCCCAAGACTGAAACTGTGTTGACGCTGTTTGGCTCACTTCTGCCGCTTTCTCTTTTCTTCGAACCTGCGAACACAAAACCAATAACGAACACGAAGAGAATGTAATGTTACGTGTATGCATGAATGATTTTCTTATCCCGTTGGGTTAGGTCTTCTGCCAATTTCCTTGGTGACTGCTCGGTCTTCTCTCCCTTAGGAAAAGTACTGTTTCAATCTGTCTACGTTGATCGGCTCGGTGAACTCGTTCCCTTCCAAGTTTGATAGCTTCACTGCTCCATTTCCCATTACCTTCTGCACTACGTAAGGTCCTTCCCAGTTAGGTCTGAACTTTCCTCTTGGATCTGTCGTCGACGGCCTTGATTGCTTAAGTACCAAATCACCCTTTCTGATCTTGTTGGGGCGTACTTTCTTGTTGAATGCTCGGGCTAGTCTCTCTGATACAACTGCATGTGATACAAAGACTTCATTCTCTTCTCATCCAATAGTGCTAACTGATCAAACCTATGTGCGGCCCACTCATGTTCCGGTAATTCTGCCTCTGCTAATACCCTCATAGACTGTATTTCCACTTCTACTGACAATACTGCTTCCATTCCATAGATCAAAGAGTAAGGTGTGGCCCATGTTGCTGTTCTTACTGATGTTCTGTACCCCCACAAAGCATATGGTATTTCTCGGCCCAATCTCTGCAGTTCTCTGTCATCTTGGCTAAAATCATCTTTATAGTCTTGTTGGCTACCTCAACTGCCCCATTTGCCTGCGGCCTATACGGTGATGACTTGTGGTGGCCTATCCCGTATTTCTGCAACATTGCCTTCGTCTCTCCTTGAAACTGAACTCTGTGTCTGTCACTACATGATGCGGCATACCATACCGATAAATGAGGTTCCGAGCTATAAACTTTGCCATCTGCTTTACTGTAACATTGCAGAATGATTCGGATTCCACCCACTTCGAGAAGTAATCTACTGCCACTACTATGAAGTGATGCCCATTCGATGCATTCGGTCGAATTTCTCCAATCATATCAATTCCCCGTGCTGAGAAAGGCCACGGCTCTGACAACCCGTCCAACTCTGTGTGCAGTAAGTGATTCAAATACCATGTGCTTGACAATCATGACAATGCTTCCCATCTTCGCCAGTCTGTTTCCATGGTTGACCAATAAAAACCTTGTCTCACTATCTTGCGGGACAGATTCAACCCGTTCATGTGCGGACCACATACCCCGGCGTGTATTTCTTCCATACATGCTGAGCTTCTTCTTTTATCAAACACTTCAACTGAATACCGTTTGGCTTGCCTCTTGTACAGTTCCCATTTCAAAATTACATATTGGGAAGCTAACTTCTGAATGGCTATTCTGTCTTTTCTGCCTGCCCCTTCCGGGAGTTCACCAATTCCAGATACCTCTGAATGTCATAATACCAAGGTTTACCGTCGTCGACCTCAACTTCCAGAATTCTTTCTATCTCATAGACAGGTCTGCTTACTGTTGTCAGTATCAACGGTCTCATCACTAACTTTTCTGGATTTTCCCAAGTTGCTGCAAGTGTAGCCAATGCATCTGCCATCTGATTCTCTTCTTCGGTAAGTGCTGAAACTTTCACTCGGGGATAACATGTGCCAACTTTCTGAGGTAAAAAAGGTAAGGTTTCAACCGTTCTTCTTTCAATTCCCATTCTCCTCGCATCTACTGGACTACCAACATAGAATCGCTGTAGACTTCCACACTTCTGGCCTTCAAGGCTATCAATGTTGTCAAACCAAAAGCACATGCTTCATACTCGGCCATGTTGTTAGTCACTCTAAATGTCAACCTCTTGGCCAAGGAAAAGTTTCTCCCTCGGGGGTCACTATCACGATCCCAATTCCGCCTCCCTTGTAATTCACTGCTCCGTCAAAATACATCTTCCATCTCTGAACTGTTATTGCTTGGATCTCTTCATCTGGAAATTCAAACTTATATTGATCCCCCTCAATAGGTTGCAATGCCAGAAACTCTGCTACTGCTCGCCCTTTGATCATTTTGGAGGTGAGATATTCAATGTCAAACTCTGTCAGCAATACCAACCATCTGCCCAATTTTCCCACTAGTGAAGGCACCGAATGAAGATATTTCAGAGGATTTTCCTTTGCCACTACCCGGATCTTGTAAGACTGCAAATAATGCCGTAATTTTCGGGAAGCCCATACCACGGCAAGACAGATCTTCTCTACTTCTTGATACCGAGCCTCATACGGGAGCATCTTCTTACTCATATAATAGACTGCATGTTCTACCCATGTCTCATCTGCATGTACCATCATTGCCCCCAGTGCTTCTGATTCTATAGCCAAATACAATATCAAAGGTCTGCCCGGTCTCGGAGGTTTCAATACATGAGGCTTTACCAAGTACTCTCTGATTTTGTCGAAGGCTGTCTGACACTGTTCATTCCATCTCAATGGCTGATCTTTTCTCAACAGTTTGAAGATAGGCTCACATACTGATGTCAACTTGGCGATGAACCGACTGACGTACTGAATCTTCCCCAAGAATGCTCTGACTTTTTTTTCTGTCTTCGGCGCAGGCATTTCTGTGATTGCCTTGATTTTCTCAGAATCTACCTCTATTCCGCCCATTCCCACTGTATGACCAAGCAATTTCCCTGATGTCACCCCAAACACACATTTCTTTGGATTTAGCCGCAGGTTGTATTTGTCAACTCTCTGAAGGAACCTTTCCAGTGCTTCAATATGCCCAACTCTTGTCTCTGATTTCACCATCATGTCATCCACATACACCTCAATCTCTTTGTGCATCAAGTCGTGGAAAAGTGTAGTGGCCATCCGCTGATAAGTAGCTCCCGCATTCTTAAGCCCAAACAGCATTACCTTGTAACAATAAGTACCCCACTCAGTAACAAATGCAGTCTTGTGTTTGTCTTCATCAGCCATGAGAACCTGATTGTAACCTGAAAACCCATCTGCAAATGAATACATATCAGATAAAACCGCACTATCAACCAGAACATCTATATGGGGCAGAGGAAAATCATCTTTCAGACAAGCCTTGTTGAGATCTCTGTAGTCTACACACATTCTGACCTTCCCGTCTTTCTTTGGCACCGGCACTATATAGCCAACCACTCAGGATACTTTACTACTTCCAGGAACCCCACATCTATCTGTTTCTTAACTTCCTCTCTGACTTTCTCGACCCATTTTGGTCTCATCCGTCGGAGTTTCTGTTTTACTGGCCTCATATTCGGATAAGTTGGTATTGTGTACTGGGCAATATTTCTGTCTACCCCAGGCATGTCCTCATAGGACCAAACAAACACTTTGGCATATCTGACCAACATTTCTTCTAGTTTCCCCTCTCTTCGTAGGTAACTTCACTTGCAATCAGAATTTCCTTGGGGTCTCAAGCGTACCCAAGTTAAATGCAGTAGTTCTGGCCGAACTGATATCAAATATGCTTGATTCGTGTAGAGTAAATGGAAATGACTCAGGCAAGTAAGCAACAAATGTCTTTATTATTGGATAATACGGAAGTACATTCAAACAAATCAGGAAGATAAATGTCTTCATCATCTTAGACACTTCTTCTTCTGCAACCAGGTTCTCCTTAGGCTTTTTGTCCTCTCCCAGAGTCAGGATCTCCAACTTCATCAGTTCTCCTCCCAATTCTCTTCTTCTTTCTTCATAATTTCTTCAACATCGGCTTCTTACCCAGCATATCCTGGAAAATCTCAAACCCAGGTACCACAATTCCATTAACTTCCACAGGTTCAAGCTCCCATTTGATATCCTGAAGCTTTCACAAAACATTCCATCAGTTTCAGGCCCTTTTTCTTGACCTTCGGCTTTTCCTCATCAGATTTGTACCCTAAACCCTTCCGAGTAGTCTGTCCTCTGAAATCTGGTAATTTTGAACCTTCACCCGGCTCAAACTTCATTTTTTTCATGATCCTAGCCACCCTAGGATCCACCCACTTATCAAAAGTAGCCGACACCTGAAACCTCGTGAAAGGTTGTATCTCCAAGGCAGCCACGGCATTATCTACCTCAGCTCGGATAGTAACAACTTCTCCCTCATACGGGAACTTGATCATCTGATGTAAAGTGGAAGGCACGCCACCAAGTTCGTGAAACCAAGGCCTTCCCAACAATAAGGCGAAAGTAGCCGGGATGTCCAGTACCGTGAACTCAACATCATCTTCAATCGGGCCTACCTTGACCATAGCCACAAAAGTACCCTCAACTCCCCTTTTACTGTCATCATAAGCCTTAATAGTCATGCTGGAGGGGTCCAAGTCTGTCGCTTTCATACCCAATCTTGCCAGAATTTTCAGCGGGCACACATTGATGGACGAACCATCATCCACCATCACACATGAAGTTCTCTTGCCCCTCACCTCGGCCCTGATAAATAGAGGCCTATTATGATATCTCCCCTCCACCGGGAGTTCATCCTCAGAAAAAGATATCTGCAAAGCTTTTTTCTAAACTAACCCAACAAACATTGCAGGGTTGGCATCTTCCGGTACCATAATCTTGCTCAAGGCCTCAACCATGGCTTGCCTATGTTCCCGAGATGCACATAACAGTTCCCAGATACTCACTTGTGCTCTAGTCTTCCTCAATTGCCTCAGCACTATATCCCCCTCAGTATTTTCTGCAGTCTCAACAACTTCTCTACCATCTGTCAAAACTTCCTTACCCTTTTCTGCCATATCATTGTAAAAATGACCGCTGCGCGTCATTCCCCTCACTTCTTCCTCATCACTGCTAGAGAAATCAAGCCAAAAGTTTTTTCCCTTGCTCAGTCTCATCTTCACTAGTACTATCCCAGATTCCCAGGCAAAAGGCTTGAGGGTGAAAGGATTTTAGGACAAGGTCTTCTGGGAGGCCAGAATTGATCATATAGGTTGGTGGTGGTACGGCACGGTAGTTGGGTAAGGGGTTTATGTGTTGTGTCAGGCTGTTCTGTTTCTGGGTCAGGTATTTTCTTGGAGTCTATCAGGTCTTGGATTTCATGGCGGAGTCGGGCGCAGTTGTCGGTGTCATGGCCCTTTATTGGTGAAAGTGACAGTAAAGGCTTAGGTTATAATGTGATGGTGGGGGATTGGGTAATGGTTTGGCTTCCAAGGGTTTTAAGAGCCCTTGCCTCTTCAATTTCTCTAGTACTTTTGACAGGGGCCTTCCCAAGTTGGAAAATCTCTGGTTCCGGATGGCAGCAACTTCCGCCGAAACAGGCTTAGTTCCCAATGTCCCTCCAACAGGCCTCTTACTTAAGCCATAAAACTTCCTGTTTTCCGCCTTTTCATCTTCAATGTCCATGACAGTTTCCCTCAACTGCCGAAAGTCTGTAATCATGGAGGTCATCCTCCTCAACTTGCCGTAAATGGAGGGCTTGGTGCCCTTGATAATCATTTTAATCTGATCCTTCTCCGAAGGCCTAGTCTGCATCTTCAACAACTGACCTCTCCATCGGTCCACATATTCCTTAAAACTCTCCTCCGACATTTGCTTAAAATTCTCCAGATCGCGGAGTGACAGATCGATCTCTAGGTCAGTGACATACTGCTTCAGGAAGACATCAGCCAACTCCCTCCAATCTTCCTTCAGTTTCTTCTCTAAACTGTGGTACCACACCACGGGAGCTCCCTCGAGTGAATTCCAAACATCTTTTGCACTTGGCGCTGAGATAGGCCAACTGAACTCATGACTGATACAAACTGTCGGAGATGCACCATTGGATCCCCATTCCCGCTAAACTTAGCAATATTAGGCATCTTGAACTGTGCCGAACTGTTCCTCGAAAGTCAGCGTGTCATAATCCAGCAAATCCTCATTTTTTTACCCCTCATCTTGCGGGTAACTGACTCAACCTGATCCCGAAGCTTCTGTAACTCTGCCTGAGACCCAGATACTTTGCCTGCTGCATACTCTGCCATATCATCATCAAAAGTGGGGATATCATCCCCAATCTGTTCGGAGGTCCTTTTGCCTTACATCCCCAGAACTACCCCCAGCACGAGACCGGCATACCATACCAGCCACAGCAGTAGTCAAAGTTGCAACTGTTCAGTATCTTGGCGAGACCGTTCTCTAACTGATCCATACGGGATTTTCGTTACCGGATTCACTTATGCCTGTTACTGTTCTTTTAATGAGCCTTGTCCCTTCTCTAACCCAAACGGTATCTATGATGTCTTTTTGAGACATGGAAGGTGTTAACATGATACATGTATGTATGAGGTGCATGAGATGCATGTAACATATATAACATACTAAATCAACTAAAATTTTCAAACAAATCGGCCCGTTATCATTTTAGAAGCTTTTGGGCTAACTGTCATATAAGTGAACTCATCCCAGTTTAAATGGCCCAACGAGTTCACATCTCATGGCAAGGAGCCCAACTAATTCCAAATGGTAATGTTCCGAACACAAGCACAAAGTGGCCCATCAATCACTTAGAAGCCTTTGGCCCAATCGTCATAACATACGTTCTTGTCCCAGTTTAAATGGCCCAACAAGCCCATATCCCATGACAAATGGTCCAAATGGATCCAAACGATGATGTTCCCAAACACAAGCATAAAAGAAAGATAATGCAAACATAAAACAATGATTTCTACAGAATGGCCCATCAACATTTCAGAAGCTTTGGGCCTAATGGTCATAAGGACGAACTCGCCCAAGTTAAATGGCCCAGCAAGTTTGCATTTCTGACAATAGTCCAACTGCATCCAAATGAGGATGGTCCACAAGCACATACTCAAGGAAATAATTGTTACTTTAACCATATAACCCCGGTCTATGGGTGGGTTTGCAAGAGTGTAGATAAAGGCTCTCACCGGCGAAGGATGGCCCACAACTAGGTCTCCCAAATCAAGGGTTCGAGTGACCAAGTGAGCGCACCCTTTTTTATACACTAAGGTACGTGCCAATGAGCTATGGTGTGTGAATGACTGTCAAATGGATTTCCCGTTGTAGATTCCCCAGAGGGAGGTGGAGAGAGGCTCTCTTAAGTACCCTAGCCTCTTAGGCTCTTATTGCTTGGTGACAGGAATAAACAACGAGTCCTCCAAATTAGTCCATCACAATAGGCTACGGGTAGATGGCTATATAGGTGCCTTCACACAGCTTTTCCTTCTAGAAAGGTAGTGAATGAAGGAAGACACCAAACCATTACCTAGCCTCAAAATGCCTTTGATTAAACCCCCATTTTATCCACTATAGACACGGTCAATTAGAACATAAATCCAAACATTACAAGATAATATTTCGGGGCCAATTCTCTATCCCCAGTGGAGTCGCCAGAATATGGGACACAGAAACTGGACGACACATATTGTCCCGGGCTCGCGGCCCGGTCGGGAGTACGGAGTAGCCACGGGGGACTAAACTGGAGAATAATGGAGTCGCCACCCGGTGTGAACCGGGAAAATGAGATTTAAGGCCGCACTCACCCCTCGCAAGGGAATACCTCAAATCGTTGGGTTCAGAATGGTCCCTTACTTATGTCACTTGTAATGAAAGGATTTGTGTAATAATTTAATCAAGCTTAAGTAACACTTATTTCCAAGAGTATCATGCTTCTAAATCCATATGCACAAAAATAAAACTTACACCTAAATTTGCATATATTTCACATCTAAGATTGCATGCTTGAAAGTACATCAAAGTAGCAACAAACATACAACTTCATTGACATATTGTATTCATGGAAACACAAGCACACACTAACCCCACAAGCACACATAAAGGCGAATCAAATAATGGCGAACATGTGATTTCATAGACATATCATAAACAAATAGCCATTACATGTCCCACACAAATAAAAGAGTCAACTAAGTACATAATGCAAAAATACACTTAAGGATGCAATTAGGCATTAAAGTAAGCATGCTATGACGTGGTGCAAAAGAAGATAACTAATATGGACACAAACACACATGTGATCACTTTTCCAAGTAGTACGTGGAATTGTATCCCAAGTACAGACCGCATTACCATCCATTCGGAATCAGCTACGGAATTTATGTCTGGGTTTCCATCCGATATACTACAAGAAATAATACTCAAATTCTATCATAACATGGATATATGAATTATAATATGTTAAGCCAAGACTAAGGTAAATGATGCAATCAATAGATGAAAGACACGGCAAATATCGTGGTAAAGGTAGCCTTTTAGGCTTTTCTTCCCCCAAATGGAGAACCTTTTAATCCAACACAATAAGCCCATGCGCCTTTCATTACAATGCGTACAAAGACAATGAAACTATATGAAACTTCGTATACCCGATTGAACACATCTTACATTCAAACGAATATACATCAACCGGCGCGGCAAAGCATCGTGGTAAAAGATTTTAACCCCTCCAAATAGGGGACCTTTAATCTGACTTACTAAGCCCATGCACTCGATCGCATCAGCATACAAGAATAAAGACAATAATATCAAACTTAGTATGCCCGATTGGACATATCTTACATCCAACCGAACACACATCAACCGGCGAGGCAAAGCATCGTGGTAAAGGATTTTAACCCCTCCAAATAGGGGACCTTTAATCCGACTTACTAAGCCCATGCGCTCGATTGCGTCATGCATAAACAAGTAACATGCGGAATTCAAATGACAAAAAATAAATAAATCAAAGCAATATAAAACAAAAGAAGGTGCCGTTTACTCAAGCGTTACATGGAGTTGTATCCGAGTAGAGATCATACTACCATCCATTCGGAATCAAAACAACTTCATGTCTCGCTTGAGTAAACGGCACCTTCTTTTGTTTTATATTGCTTTGATTTATTTATTTTTCGTCATTTGAATTCCGCATGTTACTTGTTTATGCATGACGCAATCGAGCGCATGGGCTTAGTAAGTCGGATTAAAGGTCCCCTATTTGGAGGGGTTAAAATCCTTTACCACGATGCTTTGCCGCGCCGGTTGATGTGTGTTCGGTTGGATGTAAGATATGTCCAATCGGGCATACTAAGTTTGATATTATTGTCTTTATTCTTTGTATGCATGATGCGATCGAGCGCACGGGCTTAGTAAGTCGGATTAAAGGTCCCCTATTTGGAGGGGTTAAAATCTTTTACCACGATGCTTTGCCGCGCCGGTTGATGTATATTCGTTTGAATGTAAGATGTGTTCAATCGGGTATACGAAGTTTCATATAGTTATCATTGTCTTTATATGCATTGTAATGAAAGGCGCATGGGCTTATTGTGTTGGATTAAAAGGTTCTCCATTTGGGGGAATAAAAGCCTAAAAGGCTACCTTTACCACGATATTTGTCGTGTCTTTCATCTATTGATTGCATCATTTACCTTAGTCTTGGCTTAACGTAGTATAATTCATATATCCATGTTATGATAGCATTTGAGTATTATTTCTTGTAGTATATCGGATGGAAACCCAGACATAAATTCCGTAGCCGATTCCAAATGGATGGTAATGCGGTCTGTACTTGGGATACAATTCCACGTACCACTTGGAAAAGTGCTCACATGTGTGTTTGTGTCCATATTAGTTATCTTCTTTTGCACCACGTTATAGCATGCTTACTTTAATGCCTAATTGCATCCTTAAGCGTCTTTTTGCATTATGTACTTAGTTGACTCTTTTATTTGTGCATGGACATGTAATGGCTATTTGTTTATGATATGTCTATGAAATCACATGTTCGCCATTATTTGTTTCGCCTTTATGTGTGCTTGTGTGGTTAGTGTGTGCTTGTGTTTCCATAAATACAATATGTCAATGAAGTTGTATGTTCATTGCTACTTTGATGTACTTTCAAGCATGCAATCTTAGATGTAAAATATATGCAAATTTTGGTGTAAGTTTTATTTTTGTGCATATGGATTTAGAAGCATGATACTCTTGGAAATAAGTGTTACTTAAGCTTGATTAAATTATTACACAAATCCTTTCATTACAAGTGACATAAGTAAGGGACCATTCTGAACCCAACGATTTGAGGTCTTCCCTTGCGAGGGGTGAGTGCGGCCTTAAATCTCATTTTCCCGGTTCACATCGGGTGGCGACTCCATTATTCTCCAGTTTAGTCCCCCGTGGCTACTCCGTACTCCCGACCGGGCCGCGAGCCCGGGACAATATGCGTCGTCCAGTTTCTGTGTCCCATATTCTGGCGACTCCACTGGGGATAGAGAATTGGCCCCGAAATATTATCTTGTAATGTTTGGATTTATGTTCTAATTGACCGTGTCTATAGTGGAAAAAAATGGGGGTTTACTCAAAGGCATTTTGAGGCTAGGTAATGGTTTGGTGTCTTCCTTCATTCACTACCTTTCTAGAAGGAAAAGCTGTGAAGGCACCTATATAGCCATCTACCCGTAGCCTATTGTGATGGACTACTTTAGGACTCGTTGTTTATTCCTGTCACCAAGCGATAAGAGCCTAAGAGGCTAGGGTACTTAAGAGAGCCTCGCTCCCCCTCCCTCTGGGGAATCTACAACGGGAAATCCATTTGACAGTCAGTCACACACCATAGCTCATTGGCACGTACGTCAGTGTAAAAAAGGGTGCGCTCATTGGTCGCTCGAACCCTTCATTTGGGAGACCTAGTTGTGGGCCATCCTTCGCCGGTGAGAGCCTTTATCTACACTCTTGCAAACCCACCCATAGACCGGGGTTGTATGGTTAAAGTAACAATTATTTCCTTGCGTATGTGCTTGTGGACCATCCTCATTTGGATGCAGTTGGACTATTGTCAGAAATGCGAACTTGCTGGGCCATTTAAACTGGGCGAGTTCGTACCTTATGACCATTAGGCCCAAAGCTTCTGATATGTTGATGGGCCATTCTGTAGAAATCATTGTTTTATGTTTGCATTATCTTTCTTTTATGCTTGTGTTTGGGAACATCATCGTTTGGATCCATTTGGACCATTTGTCATGGGATATGGGCTTATTGGGCCATTTAAACTGGGACAAGAACGTATGTTATGACGATTGGGCCAAAGGCTTCTAAGTGATTGATGGGCCACTTTGTGCTTGTGTTCGGAACATTACCATTTGGAATTAGTTGGGCTCCTTGCCATGAGATGTGAACTCGTTGGGCCATTTAAACTGGGATGAGTTCACTTATATGACAGTTAGCCCAAAAGCTTCTAAAATGATAACGGGCCGATTTGTTTGAAAATTTTAGTTGATTTAGTATGTTATATATGTTACATGCACCTCATACATTATATATCATGTTAACACCTTCTATGTCTCAAGAAAGACATCATAGATACCGTTTGGGTTAGAGAATGGACAAGACTCACTAAAAGAACAGTAACAGGCATGAGTGAATCCGGTAACGAGGTATCCCGTATGGATCAGTTAGAGAACGATTTCGCCAAGATTACCGAATAGTTGCAAGCCTTGACTACCGCCATGGCAAATATGGTTGTACCTTGTGCTGGGGGAAATTCTGAGAATGTGAGGCGCGAGGAGCCTCTGAATGGGTTGGGGGATGATAACCCCACTTTGATGATGACATGGCAGAGTATGCAACAGGCAGAGTGATTGGGTCTCAGGCAGAATTTCAGAAGCTCCGGGATCAGGTTGAAACAGTTACCCGTAAAATGAGGGGTAAACATGAAGAGTTGTTTGATTATGAGGCAATGACCTTCGGAGAACAGCTGCCAGCCAGCTCAATTTAAAATGCCCGACATGGCCAAGTTTAATGGGAATGGACCCGAGTCTCCATCTGCAGCAATATGTCTCAGTCATGAGTTCAGTGGGCCTATCACAGCGCCAGGTCCAAAATATGTTTGGGATGTCACTCGAGGGGGCACCTGTGGTTTGGTATCATAGCCTTGAGAGAAGGTTAAGGAAGATTGGAGAGAACTAGCTGATGCTTTTCTGAAGCAATATGTTACAGACTTAGAGATTGACTTGTCACTCCGTGATTTGGAGAACACTAAACAGAAGCTAGAGGAAAGTTTCAAAGAGTATGTGGATCGCTGGAGAAGCCAGCTTTTGAAAATGCAGACTCGGCCTTCAGAGAAAGACCAAATTAAGATGATTATCAAGGGCACCAAGCCCTCTATTTATGGTAAGCTAAGGAGGATGACCTCCATGATTACTGATTTCTGACAGTTGAGAGAGACTGTTATGGATATTGAAGAAGATGAGGCTGAAAACAGAAAGTTTTTATGGCCAGAATAGAAGAACTTTTGGGGGGCATTCTGAGACTAAACCCGCTACTACCGCTACTGCCGAGGTTGCTGCCATCAAGAACCGGCATTTCTCTAACCTGTGGAAGCCGTTATCTAAGGTGCTTGAGAAGTTGAAGGGACAAGGACTCCTAAAACCCTTAGAGCCTAAACCCTTCCCAGATCCTATGCCACCCAACCTTGACCTAAGCTTGTATTGTCACTTCCATCAGAGGAGAGGCCACGAAACTAACAACTGCACCCCCCTTAGGCATGAAATCCAAAACCTCATCGATGCTCACAAAATACCCGACCCAGAGCAAGAACAACCCACACATATTGGAACCCCCTACCAAATTACCACTCTGTTCCACCACCCACCTACATGATCAACTATGGATTGCCCGAAACTTTTGTCCTCCAAACCATTAACCACCAAGCTTCTTACATGGAGATGGGGGATGACAGTGAAGAACTGTAGGCCAAGAAAGAATGCAATGCTGCGAATGATGAAGTTGTTCCTCCTAGTTTATTTGATCATGCATCTTTAATATAGACATTGATTTGGTCTACCTGTTCGACCATTTCTTAAATGATAATAAAGACGTTCATTTTGTTTACTTGCCTGAGTCTCTCCCTCCAACCTGCAACATGAGTATATTTGAGAAAAACATTCAACCTTGTACTATGAAATTCAGTGATGTTTAGAACACGGGGAATCTTCGGAAGCAACAACAGTACAGTCAGTTTCAGAAATGAATCAGTATCAGCTTGGGGGCGAGGCCCACATTATCAGCATCAGTTTAGGGGCTTAGACCCACATCAGCATCAGTTTGGGGGATGAGTCTCAGGGCCGAGGCCCACATCAGTATCAGCTTAGGGCCAAGGCCCACATCAGTTTCAGTTTTGGGGATGAGTCCCAGGGCCAAGGCCCACATCAGTTACATTTGGGGATGATAGTCCCAGGGCAGAGGCCCACATCAGTATCAGCTTGGGGCGAGGCCCACATCAATATCAGCCCAAGGCCGAGGCCCACATCAGTATCAGTCTGGGGCTGAGGCCCATATCAGTATCAGTCAGGGCCGAGGCCCACATCAGTATCAGCTTGGGGCGAGGCCCACATCAGCATCAGTTAGGGTCGAGGCCCACATCAGTATCAGCTTGGGGCGAGGCCCACATCAACATCAGTTTAGGGCCGGTGCCCACATCAATATCAGCTTGGGGCGAGGCCCACATCAGTATCAGCATCAGTTTAGGGGCTGAGACCCATATCAGTTTCAGATTTGGGGATGAGTCCCAGGGCCGAGGCCCACATCAGTTTCAGTTTAGGGACGAGTCCCAGGGCGACCCCACATCAGCATCAGTTTGGCCGAGTATGGCACTCCGAAAGTGGAGCATGGTTCGAAAATGGACTACTATCACATCTCACCGAAAATGGCACTCCGAAAGTGGAACATGGTTCGAAAATGGACTACTTTCACATCTCACCGAAAGTGGCACTCCAAAAATGGAGCACGGTTCGGAAATGGACCAAGGAAGGCCTAACCCATCGGAATATGATACATATCCATGCATACATGCATACGTATCACATACATGCAATGTTTGTTTTGTGTTCGCAGGTTTGTAGCGACAAAGACATCTCATCAAATAACGGTTCAAAAATGAGCCACATTCTAGCACAGCACGGTTCAGAAATGGACCGCTACCACAACAGATGCCGAAAATGGCGCCCCAAAATGGAGCACACATAGCAGACGCCGAAAATGGCACTCCAAAATGGAGCACCCACAACAGATGCCGAAAATGGCATTCCAAAATGGAGCACACACAGCAAAGGCTGAAAATGGCGTTCCAAAGTGGAGCACACACAGCAAATTCTGAAAATGGCGTTCCAAAATGGAGCACACACAGCAAAGGCCGAAAATGGCGTTCCAAAATGGAGCACACCGACAAATGTCGGAAATGGTGTTCCAAAATGGAGCACACACACAAAAGATGCCGAAAATGGCGCTCTAAAAATGGAGCACGGTTCGGGAATAAGGCCCAAAGGTCAAAGCATCTCAGGATAACAAGTAAGTTAAGCAACAGCTGCGAGCCAGGTAAGTAGAAATGCATTGCATAACTTTGATAGATTGTTCAAGTCACACACTGCACAAGTCCCATCAAAGTGGGGGCGACTGTAGGCATTGTATTTTTGCATGTGAGTCCCTATGATGAGTCTCATTTGGAGGCACTACCTTTTTAGTCGAGGAGTTGCGGGAAACGATTGTCGGAAGGGCATCGACATTTCGTTAAATTTCATCCGCATGTTTAACTCCAAGCTCGCTCGTTGGACCTCCGTTTTAAAGCACCTTTGGCCTAAAAAACCCAGAACCATTTAACCTTGGCCCAACCCACTCACCAAACCAACACAACACCTAGCTTACCAAGACAAAGCCCACGCCCACACCCACCTAGACCCACAAGCCCATGGCCTCTAAAATACACCCAAATTAAATTAAATATTAATTAAATTAAATATTAACTAAATAAAATATTAATTAAGTCATTTACCAAATTAAATAAGACATAAAATATAATTATACCAAATTAAAACACTGTAACTTCCTAATCCAAAATATTATTGTAGGCATTGCATTTTTGCATGTGAAACCTGATGAGGAGTCTTATTTGGAGACAACTACCTTTTAAGTTACGGAAACCGCGGGAAACGGACATCGGAAGGGAAGAGTCAAGAATTGACTCATTGACGGATTAAGTTCACTAGTTTGGCTTCAAGTAACTCGTTTGTTTTCTGTTTTAAATTTATGCTCGCCCCGAGACAAACCTAACCCGGCCTACACACACCTAGTCCACATGAACTTAGCCTACTGTGGGACACAGAAACTGGGCGACGCCGTTCCTAGGCTCGCGGCCTTTGTTGGGAAGAATTACATAACATGGAGTCGCCACCCGGTGTGAACCGGGACAAAGATTTAAGGCCGCACTCACCCCTCGCAAGGGAAGACCTCAAACCGTTGGGTTCGGAATGGTCCCTTACTTATGTCACTTGTAATAAAAAGGATTTATATAATAATTTAACCAGGCTTAAATAACATTTATTTCCAAGAATATCATGCTTCTAAATTCATATGCATACCTCAACAAGTTCATCACAACATGCAACGTCACATGGCAATCTCATGAACATATTTCAATCCTATGTTATGGAAAACTAAGAACACATAATCATGCTTGAATACAAATCTCATGAACCTATTAACCAAATAACATGCTAGCAACCTAATCATGCTTGAATACAAATAATACAGTTGGCTATATAACACAAGAAAGATCAACCAAGAGGCAATTATGCATGAATATGATAAGACAGACTCGGTTCAGTGTGTGCGCGTTCGTGTAGCGTTCGTAAACGCGTTCGAACGGAAATGAGACAGAATGCTCGCGTTCGAGTAGCGTTCGTAAACGCGTTCGAACGGAAATGGAACAGAATGTTCACATTCGTATGGCGTTTGTTAACGCGTTCGAACGGAAATGAAACAGAATGCTCACGTTCGTATGGCGTTTGTTAACGCGTTCGAACGGAAATGAGACCTGATGCATGATAAGGCGAAATGTATGCGCGTTCGAATTGCGTTCGTGAACGCGTTCGAACGGACACGGACCTGATGCATGAAATGGGCAAAAATGCATAAACATCAAAATAAAGGGGGGCGCGGCAAAGTACTGCCGTAAAGGTGGCCTTATGGGGGCTCTTGATCTCTCAAAGAGAGGACCTTTAGACCAACATACTAAGCCCATGCGCGTCACATCACATCATGCATACAAACACAAAGACAATCATACTATCCTAAGTATGTCCGATTGAACGTGTCTTGCATCCAACCGAACACACATCAACCGGCGCGGCAAAGCATCGTGGTAAGGGCTTTAACCCCTCCCCATAGGGGATCTCACATCACACTTACTAAGCCCATGCGCTCGATTGAGTCATGCATAAATAAGCAACATGCAGAATTTAAATGACAAAATAAATACATAAAAGCAACACAAAACAAGAGAATGTGCCGTTTACTCAAGTGGTACGTGGAGTTGTGTCCCATGTACAGACCGCACTACCGTCCATTCGGATTCGGCTACGGAATTTACGTCTGGGTTTCCATCCTATATACCACAAGAGACGACACTCTTCCATTTCATTCAAGCCACAACATGCTTCCATAAACGACTCTCATGCGAATAGAATGCAATAATAATAATAAAACGAATATAAACTAATGAAAAGGTACCCTCAGGTCTAACCTTTTAATCATCTCTCGGATGTACGGTACACGATCGTCGGAAGGGGGGGGCTCCGCAACTCTCCTGGTTCACTGGTTCACTGTTCTCGTTCGTTATCTTTTGCTATTATTCCTTGTGGTTTCGCTGCCTTTTTCCTCTTTATCTTTTGCTTATTGTTTCCTTGGATGTGTTCCTCCTGTAATTTTTATGTGTGTTGTGTATGAGTTAGGGGCTAGCTACTACTAGGGATTAGGGGACTAAGGTCTCTGGTTGAGAAGGTTGGTGAATGGTTCTTTTTATAGGCAAAGGGTTAGGTTTGACAAGGAAAGGGATTTGCTAATTAAAGAGGATTTGATTGGTTTGGTTAAGGGAAGTCAAGAGATTTGATTTGGTTTGGTTAAGGGAAGTCAAAGATTGAGGGGGACAAATCTTGGCTAGATAGGGAAGGTTAATATTTGATTGGCTTGGATTAGGAATACAATATTTTAAGTTTGGGAATAATCTTATTAGATTGGGAATATAATTGGTTGATTGATTTTATCTTGGTATGATTATATTTTGATTTAGTGTGTGATTTGTTTAATTTAGGCATGATTTTAGTTTAAGTTGGTAATTGTTTATTTTATGTTTGGTATATGTTTTATTTAATCATTTAATTAATTTAGTTATTATATTATTTAGTTAATGTTTTAATTAATATTTATTTATTTAAATTGGGATGTGTTTTATGGGCTTTGGGGGGCTAATTGGGCTGGATGTGAGGCTAGCAGCAAAACCAGAATTACCGACACACCGTTCGAACGCTTCCTCGAACGCGGCATGAACGCCCGCAATCCGTTTGACGTTCGAACGTAAACACGAACGCAGCACGAACGAAACAGAACGAACCTTGTTATTCTGAATTTCCCCTTCCGATGTCCGTTTCCCGTGACCTCTGTGACTTAAAAGGTAGTTGTCTCCAAATAAGACTCATCATCGGGTTCTATGTGTAAAAATGCAGTGCCTACAGTCGCCCCCACTTTGATGGGACTTGTGTATGTGCAACAGTGACAATCCTATCAAAGTTATGCAATGCATTTCTACTTACCTGGCTCGCCAGCTGCCACTTGACTTACCATGTGTTGAGTTGATTTGGGTGGTGAGGTGCTGCGACCCCTGGTTCATTCCCGAACCGTGTTGTGATGTGGTCCATTCCCGAACCGTGTCCATTCCCGAACTGTTACTGTAAGTTGGTCCATTCCCGAACCGTGCTTCCATTCTTGGAGTGCCATTCCCGGCTTGTTCATTCTTGAACTCTGCTCCATTCTTGGATTGCCATTCCCGGCTTGTTCATTCTCGAACTGTGTTGAGATGAGGCTTTATTCCTCCCGAGCTTTATTCCCGAACTGTACTGACATGAGGCTTTCTTCCCCTTGAGCTTTGTTCTCAAACTATACTGATATGAGGCTTTCTTCCTCTTGAGCTTTGTTCTCAAACTGTACTGACATGAGGCTTTCTTCCCCTTGAGCTTTGTTCTCAACTATACTGATATGAGGCTTTCTTCCTCTGGGCTTTGTTCCCGAACTGTTGCGATGATGGTCCATTTCGAACCGTGCTCCATTTTGGAGTGCCATTTTCGGCAAGTGATGAGATGATGGTCCATTTCGAACCGTGCTCCATTTTCGGAGTGCCATTTTCGGCAAGTGATGAGATGATGGTCCATTTCGAACCGTGCTCCATTTTCGGAGTGCCATTTTCGGCAAGTGATGAGATGATGGTCCATTTCGAACCGTGCTCCATTTTCGGAGTGCCATTTTCGGCAAGTGATGAGATGATGGTCCATTTCGAACCGTGCTCCATTTTCGGAGTGCCATTTTCGGCGAGTGATGAGATGATGGTCCATTTCGAACCGTGCTCCATTTTCGGAGTGCCATTTTCGGCGAGTGATGAGATGATGGCCCATTTCCGAACCGTGCTCCATTTTCGGAGTGCCATTTTCGGCGAGTGATGAGATGATGGCCCATTTCCGAACCGTGCTCCATTTTCGGAGTGCCATTTTCGGCGAATGATGAGATGATGGTCCATTTCCGAACCGTTGCTGATGAGAGATAGTCCATTTCCGAACCATGCCTGATATGAGAGTGGTCCATTTCTGAACCGTTACTGTAAGGTGGTTCATTCCCGAACCGTGACTGTGAGGTGGTTCATTCCCGAACCGTTTTTCCATTCTTGGAGTGGCCATTCCCGGCTTGTTCATTCTTGAACTCTGCTCCATTCTTGGATTGCCATTCCCGGCTTGTTCATTCTCGAACTGTCCATTCCCGGACCATATCTCCATTCTCGGAGTGTCATTTCCGACTTGTTCATTCTTGAACTGCCCATTCCTGGACTATATCTCCATCCTCGGAGTGTCATTTCCGACTTGTTCATTCTTGAACTGCCCATTCCCGGACCATATCTCCATTCTCGAGTGCCATTTCCGACTTGTTCATTCTTGAACTGCCCATTCCCCGACCATATCTCCATTCTCGGAGTGCCATTCTCGGCAGAACTGATCTGATGTAATATGGGCCTCGCCCCCAGAATGTCATACCTGACAATGCTGATACTGATGTAATGTGGGCCTCGACCCTAGGACTCATTCCCAAACTGTGTTTGATGTGGGCCTCGACCCTGGGACTCATCCCCAAAACTACTACTCATATGTCACTGATTCAGGTTGTCTTGTCTTTGCCGCTTTCTCTTTTTCTCTTCTGAAACCTGTTATTACAAAACAGAACAAACACAAAAGGGATGCAAAATGTGTCACGTGTATGCATGCATGCATGATTGGGTTTCTTATCCCATTGAGCTAGGTCTTCTGCCAGTATTCTTGGTGGCTGCTTGGTCTTTTGACAAGTCTGTCATCTTCCCTAACCAACATGCATCTATGATGGCTTTTAAATCAAAAGGGAGTTAACATGGTGCATGTATGCATGAGGTGCATGTGATGCATGATATGCATGCGATACAAGAAATATATCAACTCATTAAAATTTTCACACAAATCGGCTCATCACCATTTTAGAAGTTTTTGGGCCAACTGTCATAGAAGTGAACCCGTCCCAGTTTAAATGGCCCAACGAGTTCATGTCTTATGGCAAAGAGCCCAACTAAATCCAAATGATAATATTCCGAACACAATCATAAAATGGCCCACTGTTATTTAGAAGCCTTTTGGCCCAATCGTCATAAGATGTGTTCTTGTTCCAGTTTAAATGGCCCAACAAGCCCATATCCCATGATAAATGGTCCAAATGGATCCAAACAACGATGTTCCCAACACAAGCATAAAAAATGATGCAAACATGACATAATAATTTTTTTACAAAGTGGCCCATCAACATTTCAGAAGCTTTGGGCCTAATAGTCATAAGGTACAAACTTGCCCCAGTTTAAATGGCCCAGCAAGCCCGCATTTCTGACAATAGTCCAACTGCATCCAAATGAGGATGGTCCACAAGCACATACTCAAGGAAATAATTGTTACTTTAGCCAACCCGGTCTATAGGTGGGTTAGTAAGAGTATAGACAAAGGCTCTCACTGGCGAAGGATGGCCCACAACTAGGTCTCCCCACTCAAGGGTTCGAGCAACCAAATGGGCGCACCCTTTTTTATACACTAAGGTACGTGCCAATGAGCTATGGTGTGTGACGGACTGTCAAATGGATTTCCCGTTGTAGATCCCCCAGAGGGAAGGTGGAGCGAGGCTCACTT